>JAZHYW010006149.1:0-127589 GCA_037355805.1 Ixodes ricinus | reverse complement strand
AGCACCATGCGTAGAGCACTCTAGGCCTCTTAACCGATTGTTACGTCCATGAAGAGGGAGATAAAACACATTTTCACGCACACAGATACAGTTTAGAACACGTACATGAACAGCAATTACGCCCGAGCTCGGAAGATGAGTAACGAATTAGGTTTTCCACGAAAAATAAAACGACATAAGTATTTTTTGTTAGTTTTTTATTACTGTCGGCGTTCTCGCAGCAACGCCATAAGAATGGGCTATAATTATTCAGCCGGTGGTCTCAGCAATGTGTTCGGACGCCACGCCGAGAAGCGGACCCGGGCGGCGAGTGACTTGTGCGGTGCCGACTCAGTCAACACAAACTCAAGGACAAGGTCCTGCGCATGACGTCATCGTTAGTGGATCCCAAGCGGCAACTCGCCGAAGCTCGACGAGAGCCAGGCGGCAGACGCGTCCACCTTGGCGTCGCCGGCTGCTTAATTTCCGTCGCATTCGTTGTGAGATGCTGCAAGACGCCCTGGTCGGCGATGCTAACGTTACCTAGGCGACGCTGTGTGTACATCCACTAGCGATGACGTCTTGGGGCGGAAGAGGGGGGGGGGGGATCGCGCAATTTAACCTTAATGTGGTTACCTCAGCTCGCATGCCGGCAGAAGGCGCGCGTAGTTTAACGGCTCAGCGAGCAACGTTCAAAGAGGAGGAGGCCGACCTGACATACATAAGCACCCAAGAAAAAGAACATCTGCGGCCTGCATCTAGGAACGTAGTGAGACCTAGGGAGGGCTGCTTGCATCCCGACTCTCACCCGTCTGATGAAGGAAAAATTGGCTTCCATCCTCGCCGGTGACCTCAAGTGGAAAGCTGACCTTCTCGAGAATTCCTTAAGCCGCTGCCACGCTGCCCATACATCATCCTAAATGTCCACACATTATATGATTACAGGCTTGCCACTAGCCTAAAAGTGGAGCAAGTTAGAAATACGAACTTTTTTTTATATATCTTTTACAAACCTCGAAACACATTCATAGTTACCCTACCCGCGCAGCTGAATGTTGGGACGTGGTCCCTCCGAGAACAAACTATGGCGCACAAACGTTGAAATACGCTGTTCCTAAGTTATTTAATCTGTTTTTAGCTAAAGGCATTGATTGGGACAAGTTATCGTTGAGTGAAGTGAGGTCACCATTTTGTTCACTGATGATCAGTGTAGTTGCTCTCTTTACTCCGTGCTTTGTACTTAATACTATGAGCTGGTTTTTTTTCTTTTTTTGCCCGTCATGCATCTATATGTCAACATTGTGATAATCTAAGGTATTATGCTTAAAATGTTGTGATAGCGATCATTTTCAGTGACATCTGGGTTTCTCTTTTGATTGCTGTATTATTTCCCCACTCTGTCGCTGCTGCTGTAGGCGGTCAGGAACCCGTCAAGCTGTACCTCAGCAGCTTTTTTTCCTGATCGCCACCATCATCCTATGGTGGAAATAAACACTATTATTAGTATACCATAGCCTCCTCTATACTCACAAAGCCTGGCAGTTTGACGACGGAGCGATAGAGTGCCCGGTCGCAGATTTGTAGCGCGAGAATCTGGTAGCACAGATTGTTTCTCGGGGAACCTGAACGTCAGAGCACAGCTTTTGCAGCGGCGAGGATCCGAAACATGGTTTTCAAACCCGACGAGAAAAGAAGCGGTAGCGCGAGGAACGCGAGGAGCACGAGCGGACATTCCATCGCTCGGGAGAAGTGTGTTTCGGCGTCTCGCCGCAGCGGGGCGCCCGTCACGTGGCTCTCCTCTCATACGTTGTCTGCTGTTTTACCTTTTCAACGGCATCGCGGCTCAGTGCCTTTGGCCATGCCCCCTCGGTGTCAAAAACCCGTCCAACCCTTTTTTTTTCTTCTACGGGAGGTGGTGGCATCTTTTCATTAGGGAGTTTTGGCTGATCGTTCCGATACCTCCAGTAACGACACCCGATAACGGTATGATGCATGCGCACAGGCGTCGGCAGAGCATCGAATATCCTTATCAGAGTGATTGGAACGATTCACTATAACTGCCTATAGACCACGCTAGAAGATACCCAAGCATCAAGCGAGAATGATGGGAATCGATGGACACGCGCCACGCGCAGCTCGCCTTCCCCGTATGAAAGATTCAGAAGTAAAACACCAAAATAAAGCGTTGACAAGCGCGCGTGCAAATGCCATTTGTTTTAGACATTTACTTTGGGAAAAGCTACTACTGCTGACGCCAGCACGTGCGCGCCTGGTGTACTACGCTCGGAGCATGCCTCCCTGGCGCTTGGGAAACTTGGGTCCATCGATTCCCCATCATTCTCCTTGATGCTTGGGTAATTCAGCAAAAGGTCTATTGGCTGAACTGGTCTACAAAAGAAGAACGCTCAGCGTTTCAAATGCATCTCGCGACGCAGCTTTTGGGCTTTCCAGTTTTTCTCCTCTGTCGTCCCCTAATGCGCCATCGAATGGCCGATACCTCACGGTTACATCCCAGAGACAACTTTCAACTTCACTCTGCCTCTCTCTCACTCTCTCTCTCTTTCTCTCGCTTTCTTTTTTCGGCTAGCGTTCCCTGAAAACCCTCGAGGGCGCCCTTTGCGACACACACGCCGCTCTGAAGAAGAGACCATCCGAATGTCCTGAATCGGCGAGAGCACAAACTGAAATACCACCGCGCAGGCGGACATCCGAGAGATGCCGCAATACCGGTCGCGTCCGGTACAGTGGCATGTTGCAAGAGCCGTAGGAAAAGAAAACAGAAAGAACCGGAACAGTATATGTGATCCAATGTCCGGCGGCGTGGCAGTGCCCAGCGCACTGCCGAGGGAAGCCGCGGGTAGGGGAGGGGCGGCTGCAGCGAGATAGCGCGGTGGCGGTAGCGTCCCCGAGCGCGGTGTGCCCTCCTGGCTTTTGTCTCGCCAATGTCGTTTGTCAGCGAGGCCAGAATGGACGTCGTCCTCCGAGCGGACCGCGTACTCCCGCACGGGAGAGCGAGCGACGGTTATTTGTGCTCGACGCGAACCAGTAACAAGCGGCGGTAATTAACTCAGCGTCGTTTGTTATGTTCCCAGTGGCACTTCTTATTCCTTTTTTTTTAACGTGTGTGTGTGTGTGTGGGGGGGGGGGGTGCTCGCATAAGGGACCGTGTTATGTCGTTAAAGCCATGCCCCTTCTTGCTCGTCATGCTCGACGAACCTAAAACAAAAAGAAGGCGTCCGGTACGAGATGTAACAATTAGGCTCGGAGATTCGAGGGTGCTGTAGTGGAACACACGCGGGGGTATACCGTGTGGGAGACGTACCCGCTCTACTGGTGCCAGCCAGCGATCCTGCAACTAAGGATTATAAAATGTTTCCGAGTTCTAACTCTTGCGAACTGCATAACGGCCAGTGTGACTCAGGGTCAGGTTGGGCGAGAAAGGACCGTGAGTCAAAGGGTCAGGACCTCAGCTTTCAAGCATAGGAAAGGCCTCATTTTTTTTTTTCTTCCCGGAGAAAGGACGGGGGAAATGAAATGAGCGGCCTATTGTTTTGGAGCACCGTCGCTCGGACGAACAGGAGAGCAAGCGCGGGCTGCGAAAATGCAAGGTTCATTCTTGGGCTTAATTCCCGCCCCTGCCCGTTTTCTTTTTTTTATATGAACGAGGAGCGTGTAGTAAAGGGGTTTTAATTTATATCTTGAGCTCCTTCGATTAAGTATCAAATCGAGAATAACTGTTGAGGTTAACATATCCACCTTACTCTTCTGTCCTTCTTTTTCGAATGTTTAATGTTCATACTATACACCTTTCCCACAAGGGCGGAGCCATCTTGTGGCAAAGGTGTTTTGATCTCTCCACACCACCGGAATGTTTTTACAAAAAAAAATGCGTGATTGTCACAGATTGTTGTTTCGCCTCCGGTATTCTCTCTCGAAAATTCCAAGTTGAAATGTTTATTATTTGTTAGTCCCGTATACAAAATAGAGGACCCACGTGACTCAGAACGAAAGGAAACGGAAAGCATCTTATAGACGCTTTCAGGGAGCAGTGCCTGGGCGCCGCCATAAGCGACCTTCAGTTTGTGTTTCCTCTTATTCCGTCTACTTCACTTCATCATTGCCGCAGCAGAACAGGTTATTGACACTTTAGGAGCTACTGTGTCCTTCTCCCCAGCATAAGCCTGAGCTTCGTCAACGCCTGCTTCAGGGACTCGGCATCTCGGTAAGACAAGAGAAGGGGTCGGCAATGGCGGCTCCATCTGGCGTGTGTTTAAAGCGCCTATAAACCTGACGAAGTGAGAACTGCGGGAAGGAGCTTCCAGTTGTCCGCCTCCAGCGCGAACATCGAGCGCGCTCGCGCTATCGCAACACGGCGGAAGGCGTAGATCGCATGATGGAGGGCGGCCGTTCGAAAGACACGCGTCCTGCCGTTCTCGAGCTGCCCTTGACTGTACGCGACGCGCGTTAAAGCTCCAGGAGCGGGCTTTCTGGATTCAACGTCTAAAATAAAAGCTCCTAAAAAAAGGAAAAAAAATTACCGCCGAAGCCTACACGAGCGAAGTGGCACGTGAAGCCAAATCTTATGCGCTCGTGCTCCCTAGGCTTTGCAGGCTTTCTTTCACGAAAACTAAGCTAAGACGCTGATTCCAACGAGCCGGCCAAAATTTCTAGTCTTACAGACTAAATCGCTCCTTTACAGCAATTGACCAGTGTTGTGGATACCTCTGGGACAGAGCTGCAATGTATATACAGTGAGTTCCCAAGAAAAGAGAACCGTGTTTTTCGGCGCGGGTAAATAAACTATTCATCGGAGAAAGCTCAATCTTCTTGAGAATGTGACGCTAGCGGTTGGGACAGGACCACGGTGTAGAATAATACTCTTCAGGCGAGGACAGCGCGCTCCTCGCGCAGTGCAGATAAAGTTCAGCTTTTCACTCTCTCTCTTTCTCTTTCTCACTGTGGTTTCAACCGGCGATGGTAGATGACTCGTCGACCCGCGGGCACGGCAAAGGCGGCTCGTGCCGCCTCATGCTCCACACGCGTAGAGCTCCAGCGAGATTGTCGCTCGTGCAGAAAGACCACGGTGTACCGGGGTGTCATGGCAACGAGATAATTTTTTCCGTTTTCACACAGTTTCGCCGTTTGACCGCCGGCGACACCGTCAGCCGCGGGCACGGTGGCCGCGGAATGATGCAGCCTTTCGGATGCCCGTCCAACGAACACTATCTGATTCCTCGCGCCGCGCGTTCGGCCCCGCCGTGT
Organism: Ixodes ricinus; assembly: GCA_037355805.1. Classification (NCBI taxonomy): domain Eukaryota; kingdom Metazoa; phylum Arthropoda; class Arachnida; order Ixodida; family Ixodidae; genus Ixodes; species Ixodes ricinus. The sequence continues at coordinate 122,348 of JAZHYW010006149.1, read as the reverse complement.
CCTCACCTAAAGAGTGTATCTTACACCGTGGACAAGACGCAAAATATTTAGAACATTAGGTTGCCTGGATCAAAATATAATCGAGGAAAACGAAATTTTCTATGAGCCGATCGTCCACTTAAGCCTAATATCGTCAAAACAAGAAATAACACTTTGGGCGCCTTCAGCATCTTTTTCAGCGAAAAACAACATGTCTGTAAGGCAGAAAACATTCTCCTCGTTCTTGCTGACAAGTTCTTTTTTAACTGAAATAGACGTTATAATCGCCCACAGTTTTCTTCTTTTTTGACCATATTATAGGCTTAGATGGACGTCGGCTCATAAATAAATTTCGTTTTTTTGTATTTTTTTTCCTCCCGGTCGTGTTTTGAATCTTTCGCGTTCTACCCCTAACCTCTAGCGTCATATTTACAGGAGTTTGAGCTTTTCGCGGTGCATAATTGATTGACCCGGGTCGAAAGACACGATCCTCAGGATCTCCTGTAGATGTGTAAACGTTCACAACGACCAATTTTTTTATTTTGTTATTTCTGACTTTGGAAAGCTTTCTGACTCTTACGCGGCGCGTCTGCAGTTCCAGGCAGTGGCACTTTCAATCCCAGTACACGAAATGAATTGGATATCCTTTAGGAGGAAACATCGCCTTTTCGACTTACTCCATGCATCATCGCTGGATGACTCAGAACGCTTCGCTTTCTTGAGTCCCCCGGCCTCAATGATAGATTTTGTTTCTCTCTAATCCATGCTTTATAATACTCTTCCGTTTGCTCCTTTTGATTAATTGGATGCTTATCTTCTTTCATCCGGAGAACTTTGTCGCTCTATCTCAATTTTTATTTAAAAAAAAACAATGAGAAAAACAACAAAAAACAAAAACAAAAACAAAACAAAAACAACAAAAAAACTGTGCAATGAGCAAGCAAAACTTCATCCTGGTGTTGTTAACCGTAATTGGTTGTGTCGTGTTCAGTGGGGAGCCTTCCTTAGAGTGCCGTTGCGGGGCGTTCGTTAAGTACGACTGCGAACTACAACTAATAACCAAGCGTTAATTGTCCTGCTTGACTGCCGTGATAACGTGCTTTCGCATCTTGACGTAATCTCAGTGTTGTACGGAACGGCGTTCCAAGGAACGGCGTTCCTGGAACGCGTTCCTTTTAGGAGGAACGAAGGAACGCCGCCGTTCCATTTTGCATCTCTGGAACTGGAACGGGAACGCGTTACATTTTTACTGGAACGGAAAGAGTAACGGCGTTCCTTTTTTCGTCCAGTGGGGTAATTTTTATTTTATTTCTAACAGGGAAATTTTGAAAGTACAAAAACAATATCTTTACGAAGTGCAGGATCTCGTCAACTTTTTGGCTACTAATCTTATGGATTATTTTGTGTGGTCCTCGCTTGCTAACAGTTTCGGGTGCAGAAGAGCTGGTGGACATTGATTCTTTTTGAGTGCCCGAAACTGCGGTACACAAAGCAAAACTTTTAGTCGTAGGAAAAGACAAAGAAAGAGGGTCGTTTCAAACTCAGCCACTTTCTTTGGTCCCACGAATCCTCATACACCCAGAAATCTAAGGCCGACTACAGCCATTTCTGAACTTCATAACGAGACCTACAGTTACAACAAAATCACAGGTTGCCAGACATCGAACGCACCCTTGTATCCCGAACATTAATCACTTAAAAATACAAAAAAAAACTTTATTCCTTTTTTTGTCCCCACCTTCAAACTGAACAACAAATTCAACCTTCACAAAGAAGTATTTGTAGTTTTCAAGACTGACCTTCCAAAAGCCCTACACTCTCCTTCACTTGCTCGTCTTGCGGACAGCAACATCGAGAAGCAACTATTGTTAAGTTCTAACAAGGGACTTTGTTAAATTGAAACGTTTGAGGTTGTTGTAAAATGCTCGTGCAATGTGGGGTAAAAGTACATTCGGCTCGTCTGAATCGTCCACTACAAACATGAATATGGTTAAAAGCTGAGATTTTTAACTTAAATATATCAACAAATGAAACCCTGCTTCCGCTTGTTTTCTTCTCCTGGTGCCTTTCCATCACGACATACAAACTCGTATACTGCCTAATAATGGGATAGATAAAAAAAAAACTCTGCTTGATTTAACTAAATATGGTAATCAGCAAAATACAAATGTAACGTATATGTAACGATACGTTCCATTTTTAAACTGTAACGGGAACGAGTTCCTTTTTCACAGATGGAACTTGTAACGGGAACGCGTTCCAAAAATCAGAAGGAACGAGGAACGAGCTTTCGTTCCTTTTTTTGAGGAACGTGTACAACACTGCGTAATCTCTTGCAGCAGTATTAAACGTCTATAGTGTAAAGAGCACCACACCGCGTCAAAAAAGGAATACGGCGTTTTCTTTGTTTCCTTACGCGTTAGCTCGTATATATCCTACACACATTTGGTCACCGATAACTCACTGGTATTTGCTTTCTCCTTGAAGTCATGCTGGATTGATGCTCGGCACGCTTCGTCCAGCGACGCGAACGGAGCTTCTCGGTCCGTCTGTCACGATCAAGAACGGGAGATACACCTTCTGTCTCGGCCGCTGGCTCGCTTTTGCTCATGCCTGGATTTTCCGGACGAGGAGCCCAGGACGCAGAAAAGTCCTTCGCCTTTTTTTACTTCCTACGTGTACATGTGTCTCCATATTTGGGTAGGGACTGTGCGTTTGCCTGTGCCTTTCTTTTGGAGTGGGCTTTGGGTCCCATGTTACTTGTATTTGAGATGGCATGCCGTTGTTCCAGCGTCACGATTCGTCATTTTGTTTTATTTGCCGGCTATAAGGGTAGAAGATAAATGTCGGATGTCCCTAAAGGAGTACCCAAAAATAAAGCGGTTGTATGTAAAGAAAGTGGAAGTTCACGAGTAGGAACGAAGCTACGACGAGACGTTGTGATACATGTTCGAGCGCGGTAACGCTCACGTCGCCGAAGACCGTATTCAATGAAACGAAAGAGAGAGTGCGTCCATCATGGTTGCGCCCTGTATACAATAGGTCTCGTCATAAAAGTCCAATATATATATATTATTTTTCCCGCACTGTCGCATCGCGGAGTGCTTCGAAACCCGCTTGGAAGTAGCATGGCGATCTCCGATTTCTAAACTCGTTTACGAGAACTCTATCTGGTAAAACTCCTAATTTGGTCAGGAGAAAAAAATAGGTAGAACAGCTCTGTGATACCGCTCCGCTCCTGAGCTAATGGGGATCACCATAAAAATTATCTCATCGCTTGCTGAGTCTGTAGTCACTATTCAGAAAGGTTATTGGACAGAGGTTGTTGCCATTTCGATCAGTTGTTTATTCTAAAATGGACGCTGCATGCATGTTCAATCTCTCTGTCATTGACGTGTGCACAGGCACGAGGACGATCAGAAAGCTACGGTTTTCATTGGTGAAATAATATTTTTAATACTGATGCATCGAAAGGAAAGGAAGGAATTCTTCACCATCGCCTTCGTGACTCATCGACTGGTTTGAGATTAATCACTCTACTCTGACAATCAAGTTTAGCTTAGAACTGTTTCGGAAGAGAAGGATGGAATATACCACTTGATTCCGCCAGTGATATGTCTGGAAGTTGTGCGCGTAATAATTGCACATATATTTAGACAGGGCCAGTTAGTCAACCCGAGTGGGCGTAGATCACATGTCAAGGCTGCAGGCTCTTGCCTGACATTGAATCTTTTCCGTTGTCTTCGTTGGATGCCACAGCAGCTTCCATTCACTTTGCATTGCGGGGGGGCATCGCCGTCCGCGCTCTACTTACTAGTGCCCATCGGTTTTGGTGCTCCGACGTCGTCTCGCGAGGCACAAGTGTTCCGAAGCAGCTTCGGCTCGACAACATGAACAATAAATGTCCAGGATGAACAGTGAACCCCAAACTCTGTAATTTAGCCTATAAGCAATAAAAGAGCGACGCTTCACAGTAATGACGCTTGCGCCATCTCTGTGTTTAAAATCATAGTTTCCAAGTTATCGAGGCTTTGTCTGAAACCGGAGCAAACGCTTTTCCAATTTGTGCAGCGTTTTTGTGCAGCGTTGCCCACAGGTGGTGCATGTTTTCTCTAAAATTTGCAAAGAGCAAACTTACCCGAGGAAAAAGAAAAAAAAAGGGGAAACGCAGCGAAGCCACCGGTCATGAAACAGTAAAGCGCCCTATTATTTGAAGACCGGTGGCTACACTGCGTTTTCATAAAAGTTCAGCATTTTTTTTCCTTTTTAAAATTTTCCTCAGGTAAGTTCGCTCTGTGTTAATTTTAAAGAAAAAACTGCACCCCCTGGGGGCAATCTCTGCACAAAATCGTAGCGCGATAGGTAGAGAAACCGATTTTTTCCGGCCGATTTAAAGTGCCTCCCCGCGATTTGAACACCCTGTAGAATGAATCTGAAATCTTTGTTTTGATGTCATTGAGCTAACGTGGTCGGTCCTGCGATGCTTGAAAGAAAACTAATGAAATCATTTTTTTTTCACGTTTCTCGCGGATTTAACCCGAAACGAATGAAGCGCGAGCAAATGAGAGTTTAACGCGCCTACCCGACCATTTGTGGAGTATGGCGTCTGGAGTATTTGGCGCCCGGCCACTTGGTGCCGCCTACTCGATGTGGCCCGCGTTGCTGCTCATCGGTCCTGCGGGAGTAACGACCCATTTGGCGCCGTGCTCTCCACACGTCACGGGCAGAAGGTCACGAGAGATCTCGCGCCGGGGCTGAGGTGCGGGCAGCCGCCGAGCCGCCGCACCAGCACGCTGCTTCGTTCACCTGAAGGTATACTCACATCAGGCAGGCAGCACGATACTGTAAAAGTAGTACCTGAATCGTATTAATGCGAATATTAATGCGAATAGCATTCTGGATACTTCACGTACTTTTCGTCTATGTATTCATCTATCTATCTATCTATATATCTATCTGCATCTAACCTCTTACGCCGCGGGTCGATAAATAAATAAAAAGACCGGCGCTGGCGGGATCGAACCGTTGACCCTTTGAGTCAGCAGGCAGACGCGCTAACCACAGAGCTACGAAGGCGAGTCATTCAGGGCACATCTCAACGCCTGTTTATGTCTACCATCGCGCAGTTCCATGATGAGGTTCATTCCGCTCCATGAGGCTTGAGCACTGCCTCTAGCTCACCCTCTCCCGCGTTTGGGAGAGAGGTGATGTAGCGGCCGTGCTCACCCCTCACGAGAGCGGAATGAGCCCTCGTGCATGGAACGCGCGCACCGGTAGCTGTGACAGCGCTAGTAAGGCGCGTCCTATGGTAAAGATATAAACAACCGTTCAGAGTACCGCTGATTGAACTAGCTGAGACGCCAGAAAGGTCTGGTCGGTACCATTTTGAGTGTTTGTGCGTATGGCGCGTGCTTGCTCGCGTTCCTAAGCGGACAAAGCGCACTGCTGGGCTGCGGAGATCAGTGCGCAGGGCTGTGAAAGTCTGTCAGCAAATTTGGAATCGCCTCAGCGTGGGCTGGCGTATCCAGAGTGTGCCGGCCACCTGACGAACGCATAACTCCGCACCGTTTGATGCTATTCGCATTAACGTAGATAATCATTCCCGAGGATGGGTTCTGTCGATTTTTTCACTCCAAAAGTAATTAAGCGTGTTGCTGGTAAGTAAGCATAAGAATACTGTTAAAAATACGGTGCTTCTTTCTCGCGTTACTCTCCGGGTTACTCTAACTGGTGACCGAGGATCAGCTATAGAAAATCTAGACGCGATTCAAAACTCAAAACAAAAGGCCGAAGAAAAATACCATGAAAATAACCGTCCTTGTGATTTCTCGCTCTCAAGCTGGCAAGGGACAGTTATTAAAATAAAATATTAAACTTGCCTTGATTATTTTCATAAATCCGAGAAACACAGAATTTGTCATGTGTCTATTATGCGTGCGTGATGATTTTTCTATGCTTGGTAGTGGGCAGCCGCGTGGGCAGCCCTGGAGCAAGCCGCGGCTGCGAGCAGCCGTGAGACAAGTTTAAATTTATCCGGGGAAAATTATGTCACCAGCACGTTTTAATTAATGAGAAGTTTACCACGGGTTCTTCATTTTTAGTAGGTGCGCGTCAGGCCTTGAATTCTTAGCACTGTCGGATTTTTAGGGAGACCCTTGGGGCAACGGACGTTTGTCGCAAGGAGAAGCGTTTTATCGCGTTTATGATTGTATTTTCGTCTGAAGTTGCGACGTCATACGCCCGCTCCGCTATGCCTTTGTACCTCATTTGACCCGTAATGTTGTGAGGCCACGTGGAGGAGGTACGCCTCGTCAGAAACCAGCTGCGCGCGCCGCCGGTCGCCGCCAGACTGTTCGTTTCCAACCTAAAGGCCGACGACCAGGCTTGAGATTCTGCGAGGCAGAAGATCCTCCTCACCATGGGGAGGAGGAAACAGGCAATGGTGGACAGAGTGGAAGGGGAAAGAGGAGGAAATGAAGGAAAAGCGGAAAGCGTGAACTGATCGTCGGTCTTTAAGTTTGAGCACAACCGACGGTAACGATTCGACGCAGGCAACCAGGCAGGGCCAAATGTGCAATGTCGCTGCGATAATCGTCTTTGAAGGTTTTCTTTCACCGACTAAATAAATCACGCATAATAAAGGCGCCGGAACCCAGTGGCTGCACCGGAATCCCGTTATTTCTGTCTGGTAGTGGTCGGACTCCATCTATGGAATCGGGTGACTTTGATGGTGGGGCCGCGTGATTCTATACTTCGTCTCACTCTTCGATGGACTAAAGGCAAAAGCCACGGACCAAAAAAAATTGGGTTGTGTGTATGTTTATACAGCCTAGAACTTGGTCTGCCTCCAAGGGCGACGAGTCTCCCAGCCGTAGATGAGCAATTGAAGCAGCGCAGTACAAACCGCTAGCCTGGGGTCGTTAACTCGCACCACGCGTAGTGATAACGACCGCACGCCGGTACGATGCTCATCCAGATCGAAACGGGCAGGGCGGGAATTGAACCCAGTATCCTGGGTTCTGCAGCGCGAGCTTTCGCTCCACGTGCTCCGAGCTGGTGTGCGCTAGACCACTCGGCCACCGATCCCCCCAGCTACGGACCACCAGATCCACTCACGAGCCACTTAGAAATTGCCTGGTATTTAGCTTTCATGCACGTGTCGGTGCCCGCGTCCAATGGGGAAGGGCGGAGAGTGGTTCGAATTGAATAGCACTGAGTGACCCACCAATTTTACATCGCAAAGAAAGCCACAACAAACAGGCTCTTTACAGTGTCGAAGCTACAGAAAATGCAGCACTTTTTGATTCGGAGCATTATTCGTCCACCCTTAATAAATGGAAAGCATGCCATAGTTTACGTGTAACGTGATTGGACCTAGCGGCCTGTGGCTTTAACATTTAGTCCATCGTAGGATGAGACAAAGTATACTAAAACAGGAGTCACCGGATGGTTTTGGAAAGAAACAGCTGACCCTCGCCAAGTGCTTGAAAAATATCACCGCTGCCCGCGGGAATCAAACCTTGGTCCGCTGCTTGTAAAGCGAAGGCGTTACGACAGAGCGTTAACAACCCGCTATATACGCGTACTTAGCGTTTTGGTTGTGCCCAATGCCCACTGCACGCGCTCTTTAGAAAAAAAGGAAAGAAAATAGCCGATAACAAAGTGCCGTTGTGGCAATGTCAATGCCAAAAACCACAGCCTCCTCTATACTCACAAAGCCTGGCAGTTCGACGACGGATCCATAAAGTGCCCGGTCGCAGGTTCGGAGCGCGAGGATCTGATAGCACAGAGCATTTCTCGGGGAACCTGGTATTCAGCGCACAACTTTTGCACCGGCGAGGACCCGAAACACATTTGTTCGCTCGGGAGAAGTGTGTTTCGGTGTTTCGCCGCAGCGGGGCGCCAGTCACATGGCTCTGCTCTCATCCGTTGGCTGCCGCTCTACCTTCTCACTTTCGGCGGCCGCGTCTCGTGGCGATCTGCCAGGCTGTGTCAGTAGAGAGGAGGCTATGCAAAAACTCGCGCCGGAAGACGCTCTTTCACGCGGTCCGAAAAAACAAAAAGCGTTCGGAACAAAATGGTTAGACGTTTATTTTGTTACGAACGCTTTTGTTCACACACCCCACGGCGCGTGAACGCGACACCGATGCTAAACGCCGTCGCCTTGACTTGTCGCAGCTATGGCTGTGATTGTACTGTGAATTAACGCGGGACACCTAAATTTTTTGGAGTGGAGCTTCAAAGCATTTAATAAAGAAGACAAAATTTCCTTACAAATGGGCAGTGCTTTGGTTAAGTGTTTTAAAGGGGCCATGAAACGAATTTTTACTGGAATAAATAAGTTTAGATTGGGGGTTTTACTAATAGCACATTGTTTAGCGGGCCGCAAGAAAGAAGGTAGAAAGTCAGAACCCTGATTTTCGGTACGAAAATATGAAAACATAGCGGTTTATTTCGAACCTCATTCCCTTCGAAAGCGATCTGCCTTTTGACTGTGATACATCCGCGGTACCCAAAGCACGTCACCCTGCCCCATCGCACGTCACACGACACCCGACCTCACTATATTCCCTTCACCCCTAAGCTGACAGTGCGGTGGGAGCTACGTGCTTGCCAGACCAATCAGCCGCCTCCCTTTCATCCCCTGACCCCATTCTCAGCGCGTGAGTATGCGCGAGGGAGCGTGATCACGTGGCAAAGTTGTGGCTGGCCCAACGAGCACGTAGCTTCCACAGCACTGCCCGCTTAGAGGTGAACGGGGTGGGGAAAGCAACTTTTGTCCGAATTTTGAGCGACGGGCTAATCTTCTATGGGAAGAATGGTAATGTCCGGGTACACAAACGAGGGACCAAGCAAGAGGGAATTCCTCCTTTCCCTCTTCTTGAACTGTCTGGTACGCTGCGCGATTTGTGAGTTGAGGAGGAAAGCTAAGAAGGAAAAAGTTGAAAATCGTTTCATGGCCGCTTTAAACCGCAGGCTCGTACACCATAAACGCTGCAGACATGATGTCATCTGCGGACAGGCCTGGAACATGTTCGAAGCGCCTAATACAGGCTTCGAACACGTCTGCTGACATTATATGACCAATGTGATACAAGAAACGTCTTAGACAGTGTCCGCAGACTTGTCTCTTGTATCATGTATTCGTAGCGTGACCACTGCATTACACCGCACTCCCACCTGGCTCGTGCTTCAACCAGTCCAGTGCGTCCTTTAAAGGACGTCTGAAGTTGAGCTCCTGCGTGACGCGAGAGGCAACAAACTATACCGCATAAAAGCAAACCGACGACCCGATGAAACGATGGGACTCTCCCGCGCTTCCACGCACCTGGTATTAAAAAATCAGCAGAACCCATCCTTTGGGAATGATTATCTACGTTAATGCGAATAGCATCAAACGGTGCGGAGTTATGCGCGTTCGTCAGGTGGCCGGCACACTCTAGATACGCCAGCCCACTCTTGAGGCGATTCTAAATTTGTTGACACTTTCACAGCCCTGCGCACGATCTCCGCAGCCCAGCACGTGCGTTTGTGTCACTTAGGAAGGCGAGCAAAGCACGCGCCATACGCACAAACACTCAAAATGGTACCGACCAGACTTTCTGGCGTCTCAGCTAGTCTCAACCAACGGTACTCTAAACGGTTGTTTATATCTTTACCATAGGACGCGCCTTACAGCGCAGTCACAGCTACCGGTGCGCGCGCGTTCCATGCACGAGGGCTCATTCCGCCTCTCGTGAGGGTGAGCACGGCTGCTACATCACCCTCTCCCAAACGCGGGAGAAGGTGAGCTAGGGGCAGTGCTAAGCCTCATGAGAGCGGAATGAGCCCTCGTGCATGGAACGCGCGCGATGGTAAAGATATAAACAGGTGTTTAGAGTGCCTTGAATGACTGCCTTCATAGCTCTGTGGTTAGCGCGTCTGCCTGCTCGGATCAAAGGGTCAACGGTTCGAATCCCGCCGGCGCCGGTCTTTTTTATTTATTTATCGACCCGCGGCGTAAGAGGTTAGATAGCCAGATAGATATATAGATAGATAGATAGATAGATACATAGACGAAAAGTGCGTGAAGTATCCAAAGAATATGCTATTCGCATTAATATTCGCATTAAAAATATAGCCGCAAATAACGGCGCGGGCCGTGCGCCAGGAGATGTGCGATCCAGTCGGCAGAGGAAAAGGAGGGGGGGGGGGGGCGGGAAAGTGGGACAGGACTCAGCAGCAGCAGCGTCTCTTCTCCAAACAAAACCGATCGGAGGTCGCGGGCTTTAAATAAAGCCACGCCGGAAGTGTCCGTATTGTAGCCGGGGACAGAACCGGGCCCGGCTGCTTGTCAGCCTCGCAAACAACAGAGCTGCCGAGAGGCCCACGGCGACAGAGCCAAGTTTCGATTTGCCGCGGGTCAGTGGCAAAAGAGCCTGCATGCGGCTGGCTCGGGGTCGAGAAGGTCCCTCGATGCAATCTTGCCGGACCGATATTGCCCGGCCACTGAGAGTTTAAAGAGAAACTGAAGCGGTACCGTATTTCAGAAAAACAACAACAAAAAGCACACTTAAGTTGTCTTCATCTGGACTTGCGAATAATATTGAGATTATGTTTCGACTTGGAGCCCGGAGGCTGCGTAAAATCATTTTCAAAGACCACTGAAGCCCCTCCTCCCCGGAGCGTGACGTCATATCCTGAGTTTCCGGAATCTCCGCTCTCGCGCATCTTCAGAGCCTATCAAAGTTATGCACGCGCACTCTCGTTATTTTCAAAAAAGGCCAGAAAAAGACGCCACTACTTGTGTCAGTGCGGGGGACTATAGAGTTTTTCGTTTCCTTTCGTTCTCAGTCATCGTGGGTTCCGTATCTGGTATGCGGGACGAAAAAATATTAAGACATTTAAGCATTGAATATGCGAGAAAATATAGGTTAGGCGAAACAAGAAAGTTTGACAATCACGCATTTTTCGTGAACACCTTCCAGTGGCGTGGAGAGATCAAAACGATGTTTTAATGCATACCAGAACTGACGACATTCAAGATGGCTGCTCCTTTGCGGAAAAGGTGTATTGGCGTCGTGCGCGACCGAAAGCGTCACTGTGGTCGGCCTTCCACGATTGGCTGAACGCTGACTATGACGTCAGAAAAGGATTTATCATCGACGGAAATAAGAGGAATGAAAGAACTTTAATTTTGGCGGTGTTGGCAGTGTTCCTTTGAGAGCGCAATGATTTCAAGCTTCCACCATACTATTTACAAACACCATCGAACTTGTTGCTCGCAAGGTAATGACGTCACAAGGGGGAACCATAGGAGGGCGCCACCAAAACATCTCGCCGCTAATAAACGATTGCAAACAAGGCGACTGGGCGCCGCCATCTCACTGCTCGTGCAGGCAAACCATTTACATTGCAAGCTTGCCAAAGCTATATGCTCACGCGCACCCTGCACGTTCGTGCACTCATGGGGCGTAAGTCGGGACGCTATGCTTGCAATTGTCTATAGCTGGCAAGCTTGCAATTACACGCGCTGCCCACACGATCGACAACCGCTTGGCGGCCTAAAGATCTGGGTGTGAATGAAGTCACTGGATCCTGGGAAAGTACCGCCAAGCTCTCCGGATGGTCACCATCTTGGTCCGTGAAATGAGCAATTTCTCCTTGACCCCTCCGTTCTTGTGAACCGCTCATCATCGATTTCCAGGAAAACATCACTGCCATATGATCAACCTCTTTCTTCTGCATTCTTTTCGGCTGCAGTCTTATCGACTGCGATCAGAGGGGGCCCGGGACACGCTCTGCGTTTCTTGAGCCGTCAATGATTATAGCGGTTAATAACAGAACAGTCTGATAGCCTCGTGTGTCGGGTGCCATTGGGTCTAAGCGGCGAATGGGGCAGAATATTATCGGTCTTAGCTTGAGTTATGTAGTTCTGTAGCTTTTCGGGCATATCTCCGCACTATACTCTAAACGGCATTACGAAATTGAAATCGACGATATTCAGCGAGATATGTCCCGTGTACTACTCGTTTGGAATGTCTCTCTTTGTTCCTTAGAGCCCTGAACCTACGGCTTGAATTGGCTGTATACGTTACTACATTGAACATGGATTGACCAAGCCCTGGCAAAACTTTCTAGGTTTGGTCGATTTATATCTTCGATTTGTCGAAGTGTACCGCGGTGATTCCGTTCGAATGTCGGCAGTCATCACTGCGGTTAAGGGTTTTTATGCGGGTTTTGTGAGCGTTATATAATTTTCTGTGTGCACGTACGGCCACGTTGCTCTATCCGTGATAGCCGTCATGTCTTGACCGATCAGCCCTGAGTGGATTTTAATTTTTTTTCTCATCTTGCATACTTGGTAGCTTGCAAACTTCAGTTACTCCGGAAACTCTTTGTTTTACTTGATCGAGTACCGGTTTCAATGTCGTATATTTGTATATTAAGTGAATGGTTTTGCCCTTCACGCGTTATCTTCCTAATAAAATTGAATGACGCCATTATAGCCTCATTTTTATTTCGAATATTATAAACATTATATGCTTCAGAAATACCCCCCGAGACGCCATGCTTCACAAACGTAGAAACGAACCTGAAAAATAAAATAAAACACTTACCGGCTTTAAAGGTGAGCTTTACCGTCCTTCTCAGGCATAGGGACATACACACACACACACGCAAGCCCGCAGACACGCGCCGGAAGTATGCACAACCACATACATACGCACGAACACACACAGATGGGGACGAACACAGGCATGCACAGAGATACAGACGCAGACTCGCAGTGAAAATAATGCAATCCCGTTGCCGTCCACTCGGTTAGTTTGGTCGTGGTCCCGTCGCCCGACGAACCGCAAAGTCACCAAAGGAGGCAAGGTTTACTCCGCCCGCTTCCAATAAAGTGTTCGACCGGCCGCCGCCACAGCTCCGGCCTGTCGGCCCACAGAGAGCGGGAATCGGCGCCTTCGCTCGACCGACAGAATAGATTGAGCAGGGCTGCATGCCCGTACCAAGGGTCGAGCGAGTGAGAAGCAAATCGAATCCAGAGCGAGACAAATGACAGGCTCGGAGGCCCAAAGACGGCAGCAGGGTGTGTACTTTGACCCCGCTCTTGCGCTTCCTTGGACCCGCAAACGTCGCATCGGCCGCGCTGTGCGCCTCAATCGACCGAATTCGAAAGAGGAGTCGATTAGGATCTGGAATCCCCGTCGTCGTCTGGGTGAGTTACAAATGTTCAAAGGGAGACCTTTCCATTGCTTGTCATCCGGGCGAAAAATACTGAGTTTCACTGAGCTGTGGACGCGTGCGCGGCGTCTGATATGCCGCACAACGGAGCTACAGCGCAAGCACAGAAGGCGTTCCACAGCCCAGCAGACAAAGATGGCAGCGCGCAGAAGGCCATGAAGGCTAAACCAATCACGGGTAGAAAAAAGAAAGCGTTTGATCACGGTGCATTCAGCGTGCGTGATTTGTTTAGTCGATGATGGCAGACGTACAAAGGCGATGAGCGCCGTGACGTTGCACTTCGTGGCGCTGCTCTATTGGCCCTATCGCGTCGTAGCGTCGGCTGCTGTAGCACTAAAAGTGCTCTCATGCTCGATGCGCGTGACAGAATACTGCACAGCGATACACTCGGAATATGAATCGTTGGTCTGATTTTAATCGGATCAACCGACGAGAAGGGCGATCGGTGTTGTGTATCGACGGACCACGCTGAAAATGGCTGCATGCTCATTTTCCGCCGAGACTACGGACTTATCGCAGCATGGTACTGACCGCTCTTCTCATTTGGTTCTCTTGTCTCGAGGAAAACCAGCGATCGGGGGGTTCGAGTGACTCGCGGCGTAGAGTACGGCGAGAAATTGAGAGAGAGAGGAGGTTACAGGAGCGCGCGGAGACGCCAGAACGCCGAGCTCCGAGTGGAAGGATTAGTGCGTAGAGGCAAAGCCTTCGTGTCTACTCACTCCCAAGTCCAAGACTCTGTAAAAACGTCGTTCGCGCAGTTGCGTTCCAGTGCGACTGCAACCACTCGCTCCTCGTTAACACTGCGACGAGCCAATGGAGAGGCGCTGTGCTGCACGACGCAACGCGGTCGACGCAACTGTGTGAACCGAGCCTTTATACTCCGGCTTCCATCGTATACAAACGCGGCGTAGCGTAGCGCACACAGATACTGATTGATCGCATATATGGAGATGCTGCTCGCCGGCCAATGAAACGCGCGCGTTCTGTTCTACGCCGCGTTTGGTGCACTCAACGTCCGAGTATAATGAAGCCTTTCGTACTCGTACGAACGCCGAACTCCGGCGTCATGCGTTTCTCTTTCGAACTCCGAGTAGACATAAAGGTCTTCGCGTCACCCCCTAATCATTCTGGTCAGAGCTCTGCGTCCTCCTCTTCTTCGGTTTCTCGCCGCATGCTCTCACGGACTAGTGAGAGTCCATAGTCACTGACAGTGTTATAAACACAGGTCGTGGTGAGCGTCTTATTATTGCTCCTCAACCAACGAGGTTGCTCTATTAGCCGATCACAACGCCAATCACGAAGCCTGATCATGATAGGCCGCGCCCCACCGCTCTCAGTTGAAGGCTTTTCTCCAGAAAATTGATATCCACTGTTTTACCCTTGGATGCCCTGCGTTGCCCCGGAGCCACGACTCAAGAAGGATCTATTTTCTTTGACGCCACGCGTGCCTCAATAAATGTACACCTCCCTCTGTCGCGATGGCGAGTATATTTGCGCTTAGCAGTTGAGCGTCGCAATGCATATTAAAAACAGATCGCTCGTCCTTTCAAACAAAAGCCTATAGTGGTCACGAGGTATCATGGTGTGCACCACTGGTCTTAGAACTGAAGCAGAAAAACGGCCGCAAATACTGCAAATCCGGTAGCACCTTTCTCGACTGGGCGAAATTCGAAATGCAGCTCAGCCTTCTCCCAAATCGTAACTACTCTCAGTCGTTCGACTTAAAATAGTGCTACAAATGCCCAATGTTGTTCACGAGCAACATAAAAAAAACACGTTTAGAACAAGTGGTAAATCGAGCAGATTTCTGTTATTCTCCGAGTTCTTAAAAAAACCATCAGGTTTTGTAGGTCTGCAGTAATTCGATTAAAGTTGTGTGCATGAAAAGGTAAATTTGCGAATAATTGTATATATATTCATTCGCTCGTGTTTACATGTTTAAATGATAGGATGGAGAACTGGGTTTCGTATTTAGAGACCGTCTGTTTCAAAACAAATGTAGGCGTATGAACGTAAGCAAGAACACCCGAAAATACGATGCTACGACTGAAAATGTACAATGTACACTTCACGACACTTTTAGTGAGAATCAAGCCTGTTTATCTTGTGCTCTTTGTTTCTCAGTATGGAAGGACTGCACATTAAAACTACTCTAGCGATGGAAAGTGCTCAGTCGGAGTGGCAATGCCTAGTGTTACATTTCCCGATGGCCCCGGTGCTCCTCTCGAAGTAAACTGCGAAAGCGTATCGTGTTGGGCTAAAGCTGTCGTGCAGTGTACGTGTCCTGTGAAACGACAGGGGATATAATAATATAAACAAACGTTCGTACTATCATCATGTAGTGCGTACATCTATCTACGAGTGCGCGAGCCAATAAATATTTCCGAATTTCCCGCTTGCATCCACGTTAAAACTTTAACCGCTGCGACCGCCTTTATCAGACACTTCAGTGACCCTGATTCCGAATGCGCGGTTGGAGCATTAACGATGTATGTGTCGAGCGTTTCAAAACACATTCAATGTTCGGCTCATATCGCCTGTCTGGACACTTTGTTGCCGCCGCCCGGCGCGGAGAAACCGTTTGAACGTCTTTCTGCATCCTCTCCGAGAAAGGAGACGTGATGGGCGTACCCCTCGATGGGGCATCGCCCGGCGCTCCGCCGCCGCCAAGACAAGCACCGCCGGCCACCGCTGCGTTTTATGGCCCCTACGTCGCCGCAATCTCTGTGGAGTTGCGCGGCGTGTGCCATCTAATTGCTCAAAAGGAACGTAACGAATACGCTTTCGAAATAAACCTCGTATTTTGCTTGTGGCCAGTTTGTTTTTAACGTTTTCGAAGCTTATGGGTGCAAAACGGCTCCTAACGAGAGTTTTGTTTTTCTCTCATTAACTGTGCTGGGAGATATCGGGTTGCGGCGCTTCGTTACTCAGTCATCTGCCATGTTCGAGCATTTTGTCGCAGAAATTGCGGCATTTTCAATCGTTTCGGTTTCAAGGACATACCACATACTCGAAGGCAAACAGGTCTACCCTTTTCCGCAAGCCCACTTTCTACGAAATTCCGCGGGGGTCAATAGACCTTCTGCAAAGCGTGCAGCGTTTTCCCCTGTGCCGAAAGGAATTCCGGAAGCGGTATGTACAGAAACAGTTGTTGCAAACGACGGAGGCGAGGGAGGAAACGTGGGCGAGCGGGGTAGGGCAGGCTTGCAACTGCGGAATCCTCTTTGCACTTTTCGGTAACACGTGGTGGATGCTGCGAGGGCAAGGAGGCGTGTACAAGATATAGCGCGCTGTTTATTCATATTTTCTTAAAGCATTTCATTGTGTAACCATTCACAAAGTAACGCGTTACTTGTAACGCGTCACGTACTAGTCTCGCTCTATGCGCAACTCCAGAGGAGGAGACTCCGCCCAGCGGCACAGACGCGACATTTAGAAACAGGGATCTCGCACCTGTCGAAACGCGCAGCGAAAACGTCCCGCGGCTTGGTGGCGAAATGTGAAACGACGCAACGGGGTTATAATGCACCAGGCACGTAGCCGGGGGGTAGGGGGGGGGCATAGTGCCGGCTCCCCTCCCCCCCCCCGAAATTTTCCCCTTTGCTGGGGCCTCCTCTCCCGTCTTCCAGTCATACAGCATTTTGTCATGGGCGCGCCCCCCCCCCCCGCCCCCCACGGAATTTTCCCTTTTGCTGGGGCCTCCTCTCCTGTCTCCCCGTCATACAGCATTCTGTCATGCCCCCCCCCCCCCCCCCGAAACAAACTCCTGGCTAGGTGCCTGTGATGCGCACCATTCGAGTCGCGAGGAGCAGTTTTCGCGTGAGCTCGAAGCTCCCCGGAAGACCCGATGCCAGCGATGTCGTGTGATGCGCACCATTCGAGTCGCGAGGAGCAGTTTTCGCGTGAGCTCGAAGCTCCCCGGAAGACCCGATGCCGAGCGATGTCGTTCGCGTGCCGGCGCCCTCTGAATGATTAAGCGATCCGCGAGGTCGGTCACCTTGCGGCTACTTTCCCGTTTCCAGCCCAAAGGCCGCGCTTTCCGGCGCCCCTCGAATCCCTCTTGTGCCGTCGATTTCCGAGAGGGGGAGCCAGCTGTGCCCCAGATGGGCTAGGGAGCCTAGATTTCAGAGAGGAAACAACTCGTACCCAGAAGCATGTTTGTAATTTAATGGCGGACGCTTCCTGCGCCGGTGGGTTGCAAGTTCGCATGCGTTGCGTCGTCGCGTGGCAAGGGGGAAAGCGGGCGGAGAGGAAGAGACGTTTGAAGACGATCGTCGCTTCCGCCACGACCCAGCAGCTAGTTTTGCAAACGCGACTCATGAAACACGTGATCCCGATCGAGCAGTTGGCAACACTCTGGAATCTGGGCACACTAAGATGGGCGCGGAAGTACGGAGACCTGCCCTTTCGTGAGCTCTTCGAACTCGTGCGACTCCGTTCACCCTGGGCTGGCAGTGCAGTGGAAGCTACGTGGGAATGGAAAGGAACGTGATCACGAGGCGATGAAGACCGACGTACGTCTGGTCCAGTGAGCACGGAGCTTCCGCCGCACCGTCAGCGTACGGATAAAGAGAGGTATACACCGTGTCACAGTGCGATGACCCGCGGGGGAGGCTAAGAGCCACACCAGCCAATCCAGCACTACTCACGTGTGACGTCACTAGGCGCCGCAGGTGTGGCCCCACCGCTCCTGTGTGGTCACGTGACATTCGCGCGGTATTGAATTGGCCCAGTTGGTTCGTGGCGTCCGTTGCGATTCACCGGTAAGTGAAACGCTCCTGGTGACCTCGGAGGAGGAAAGGGGAATGAAACTGACCTCGCCATCTATTAGGCTCTTCCGCCTTTGATACGTTTTTTGGTCGCGGAGCTTCTTTCGGCGTTTTTTGCTATGTTTTTTTTTTTTTGTCTCCTCGGTAAATTATGGACTTTCAAGATGGAAGCGAAGTAGCAGTCTTCGCATGCGAAATCGCGAACACGGATACGCTTTTAGATCGTGTTTCTTTTCAAGGTGTTCGCATGAAAGCTGGAGAGATGAAATCATTTGCCGACTCTCTTTACTAGCTTGGCGATCACGGCATATTAAGGAAGGAGGGATTAGATCCCCCCCCCCCTACGTTGTACTAGCTCGGTGTTCAACGCACATGATTAGTTATGTATAACCGTGGGTGTCTTTAAATACATATAATTCTTTCGTTTTGTTTCTAGAGCCCAAAATCTATCGCATATCGGCTCTTCAATTTGAAAACACCTAAACATAAAATGCAAAAAAAATGCACTGATGACTTTAAAAGTAATAAAAGCACAGGAAAACGTAAGTTCTGTCGGAAGTATGCCTAGATTACGAGCAGACTGCAATATCGAACTAAAAAGCGGCACGAAATATTGTCACGGAAATGTCAACGTGATGTGAGACGAGGTTGCTGTAAGATCTCAGAATCAGAAAAGGCGGAGAAGAATTATACGTATTGTGAACAAACATCCAGACAAATAGAATGTCTGCTAGAGTATCGAGGAGCACAAAAGTTAACTTTGCTGATACCCGAAGCCTGCTAAGTGGCATAATGCATCATTCACTTCAACCTTGCGGAAAAATTTTAGAAATTTCTTTGTGAACCAGAGATGTTATCAAACTAAAAATCACCATACTAAAAAAAAAAAGTCTTATTTGGTTAGGAGAACGATTTCAAATTTCGGCTTTACCTCTTTCCCTCTAATAAAGGGGAGGGGCAAGGCAGAAAAACTAAAACAGAGGAGCGGCGCTTTACTAAGCGTCTTCTTTACGTCAGCAACGTAAGAAAATATTATGCGAAGCGCGAGGCTATACACACATTCTAACCACCAACAGCGCGGTGACAAACAGGCGAGAGCAGCATGAACAGCACTGCCAAGAATCATACATCCGAAACCTGGAAGCAACGGACGCTGCTGCATTCTCTGGCATCTTAAGAAATCCAGGGTGTGTTGAGTTCCGATCATTTCATTCTCGCTCCGTAGCCAATAAAAGAGCGGCCCATAAGAATGCCGAAGGAAGAATGACGAAGCAAGGAGCCTGGACATGATAAGCCCTCTGTCTCTGAGGCTCTCATTGATTATAGCGAAAACTCTTGTTTTATACCAATGTAACGTTTTCCTTTGAGGTTCTGAAGTCAGTTACGTAGTGCGGTGAATACGAACGAATGTAACGAGCAGAATCTATTCGGGCAACATCGTTTGAGAAGTGGACGTTTCTGGCGTCAGGCTTTTCGGGAAGGCCCGATCCAAAGGCCAGGGAAGAGCAATTAAGGACGATTTACGTCCCTATAAGAAAGGGGGATTCTCCGAAAGATCCCGCAGGAAGGGTGGTCGAATAATAGATGGAACTGCTGATCACGAGAAAGCGCAGGAAAGGGGGGACACTGCCCGACTGAGGTGGCCCCAGAGAAGTTCCGGAGGTCAATCCATTCGACTGGACTGCATTAGATTAATCGTGTTTGTGTAGACTGTCAGGCGCCTTGCTTGTCTACCTCCCCGTGATGCGATCGGACTATAATCACTGGTTTTACTTTAATCAGTTTAGTCAATGTGACGGGCGAGTGGTGTCGCGATCCCAATGGTCACGGCGTTTCAGCAATGAGGCCCAGCGTTTTACTGCTGATACTTCACTGCCATTGGATCACGATACCGATCACTCTTGGTATTGATGGAACTGCCTCAATGAAGACCAATAATTGGTGTTCTTAATGCATCGAGATACCGTATTCACTCCGGAACGCCTTTTTTTCCAAATTTCCGACAAAATAATTAATACTTCGAAAGGTAACGACTCAACCAGCGTGTCTTTATTTCTTCTTATAGATGATTATGACTACTTAAAATCAAAATAATAAAACACGGAGGACAAGCACAGGATAATCACGTTCTTTGAAAAAAACGCGGTTGTCCTGTGCTTGTGCTCCGTGTTTTATTCTTTCAATTTTAAGTATTCATGTTCACCCCGCGCGCCTTTACCAGCCAATGATTATGGCGCTTCTTCGTTCATGTTAGGCTGCGTTAGTGTGTGCTATTATAGTCTGCTATCACAATCTGCCGCCAGAGATCAGCCGCGCCAACAAAAATAGGAGTAGTCAAGGAATAGAGCAAAAGTAGCATTATGTAGAAAAAGAGCTTCCATAATAAAGACTGATAAGAAAACAATAATGTAGCCAAGCGCATTTGAAATACGCTCGTCATATGCGTGCGCAAAGGTGTGAAGTACTGATCTAGTGAAAACTCTGGTGTAGTAAAGATGTTTCCTTTAAAGGAAAAAAAAATCAGAATTTAATATAGTGAGGCTTTACTCTTGGTCGAGCTGCAAATGCATGCGTGAGCATATAATTAAAATAATAACAGCCAGAAAAACCTTAGATCTTCCAGAACACTCAAAGCAAAACTGGAAAAAAAAAGAACCTTAGAGACCAGTGTATTCATCAGTGACTAATGTATGCGGCCATCTAAGAACGAAAGCGGCTAAAATGACGTCGGTGGTCGTCCATTTCAATTACCAATGTACACATTACCCTCTCAAGCATATTGCAGCCCGCAAGCAAAATTTCGCATCGTTTCAATTCTCCAAGCCTTCACGCACCACTCCGATCGATAGCAGGGTTCGATCAATATTTGCCTCTGAAATTAAATAATCCGAGTGTAACTCGAAAACGAGGAACTGTTCTTGCACCGCACAAGCACTCCTGCTCGACAAAGCCGTTCAAAGCGCGGAGTTCTTTTGTCTTTTGTTACGCTCAAACGTATACTTACACAGGCGTGCCAAATGCTTATAACTTGCACGTCATGCTTTGAAACAGCACCACCGCAGTGAAGTGACGTCCATGTTTTCTATGCCAATCGTGAAGCGAGTACGATTTGCAGTAAATTGAATGACGTTTGTCGTCACCTCACTCGCACTGTCAGTCGCTTGTATATCTATACTGCCACGCGATGCACTTGAAAGACCACAAGAAATGTGATAAGTGCGAATGCGCCAATAAATGCAGCCTTAGTGGCAAAGGAGGTGGACGCCTCTCTTTTGCTGAGACTGCATCGCCAATGGGAGCGCGATATATCGCTCGCCCTAGTCATTTTCCAAACTGTCTAAAGGAACATTGATTGATGGTCTTCCAAGCACTTCGCGTGCATTCACGCAGTACTCCTGAGAATGCCTGTTTGGTAGTTATACTAGACTTCACACTTCTTCTTTGTCCGTTTTTCGATGAATGCAGAGATGCTCACAATGCACCTGGATTTGTCTGATTACCAATAAATAAATACCAGTAAATATTAACTTTAAATTAAAACTTAATAAAGTCATCAAAGACTGCGATCGATAACTCGGTGCTCCATCACTCGCGAGTGCGAGATCCGCACCTTGGCAGTTTAAAGCTCCACGTTTTAACAGAGGAACTAGCTTTTCCCATTATTGCTGTTTTTACTCTTTATCTAAATAAGAAGGAATTAATTGAAAAATTTGGGGCTTCCTAAAGGATCCAATGGCCAGAGGTACCACATTTTAGCATCGAAAGTTGATCTGTCGTCTTTTTCGTCTTTCTTTTTTGTTTTGTTTTTGCGTAGCGGTTAAATTTTTCGGAACCAAGACTGATGCATACTATACCTAAAGATGGCCCTCCATCTCTAGGCTCACGTGCGTCTTGCTCGACGAAGCGGATAATCGGAGGCTATTATTCCTGCGCGAGTCTCCGGCGCGCGTGGAATGTTGCCAGACAGGCGTTAGTGCCGTTGGCTCGCCGCTCGGACGCACCTCCGGATCGGTACAAGGTGGGGCAGTCGCATAAGCCACACACAGTAAATTTATTTCCGTTTATAGCGTCAGTTCCGTTATAGTGACGCACACTCACGCGCACGCACAAACGGGTCGAGCGCGCGGGAGTGTTGACATTAGGGAAGATGGGAGGTAAGGGAACGAGCCTCTTGGACAGGCATCCGGATCGGTACGAGGCGAGAGCCTTCATCTAAGCAACGTACATAGTATTACGTTGCCTAAAACGCGTCTTCGACTAGCGGGTTTAAAGTTTTATATTGCCCATGCCTCGAAAGTGGTTTCCAAGTGGCAGCAAATGACGTCACGGGACCCGGCTTGTCATCCTATCGGATGTCCCAATCCTGGTAATTAACTGTAAAAGGTTTAACAAAAAATAAAAAGAAGAAAGACAAGCTATTACAGTGGCCTTTGTCCTTGTAGAGTCCCAACTTTTGACTGCCGAAGCTTTCGTCTGCTGGAGAGCTGGAGAGCGACCTTCAGTAGAACAGGCGTTCGCCGTACCCACATTCGCTGCTGTGCCACTTCCACGATCGTTGCAGGCAACATCATAAGACTTCTATGATGTCACTAGGCGAACATGAAGGTATCAGAAGTGAGGACGCGGTAAACGCACCAATCGGAGGGGAGCTCGATGCACCATTAGTGCGCGGTCAATATCGCAATTCAGTTTTTGTCACAAAAAAAGGTAATTGTGTGGTGGAGAGTTCTTGGAGTAACGGGGAATTCAAGACTCATGAACATTCAAGAGCGAGGAGGAGCCTGAGCGACAGATTTTCGGGTATCCTGAAGGTTATATGCTCCCAATGTACTCAAAACACCGATTCTGAAATATCAAGCTGTAACGGGGAGTCGCGAAATTGGTTAGGTCTACAATGAGGTAAGCGAAGTTTTTGAGCACGATCATGTCTATCAAAATGCGATAGGCTCGAAGTATTAAACGTTCTTTGAGAGAAACATTATAGCAATACATGTTGTTAAGGAGCGTGAGACGGGAGACCCTACGCCTGGTTTCTAATAGGGGTAAATGTGCTCTTTGTTTCAGTGCGGAAACGCTCGTGTAAGGCGAATAGTCATGAAAAATAAAGCGCACCCCTTTGTTTTGAATGCTCTCTAATTTAGTTTTCAGATAACTCCGATGGGGAGACCATATGGTGCTAGCATACTCCTTTGCGACCTGAAAAAAAAATGTTTAAAAGCTAGCAGACGAGTCTCAGAAGATGCTAAAACAGCTTGCGTCTAATGTACAGAGCGCGACACTCTTAGCACGAACAAGCGATCGCCGGTTTTTTTTCCGTTTTTTTTTCTGAGAAAAGGGATATTATTTAGGTTATTATTGCTACTAAAAGAGCTCATTTAGCTCTATAATGTAAGCGATAAAATTTTGTGCTCGCTGATACTATATAGAAGTAAAATGCGAATATGCGCCGATGTCGTGTTCACGCTAACTGTGTCGCGATCTGTACTTCAAGGAACGACTTGCGTTGCCCACAACATAGTTAATATGATCCTGCCAAGAAAGAGTATCCGAAATAAAAAAGCCCAGGTACTTATATTTATTTACTTTTGCGATAAGGATACCATGATTGATGTAGTTGTAATTGATTATAGTTTTCTTTGTTGAGGAAGTAATAAATTCGGTTTAATTTATGTTGATATGCATCTGCCACTTGTCATACCATGAAACAATAGAGTTAAAATCGTCTTGCAAAGTATGAGCGTCGTCATTTTTAGCTATCTTTCTATACAACCCGCAACCGTCTGCGCAAAGTCTTATCGAAGAAGAAATGTTCGCGGGGAGGTCATTTATTTATAAAAGAAAAAGAAGGGGTCTTAACACAGAGCCCTACGGTACACCGGGCTTAACCTCTGTGCTGTTTGATAAGTGACCAGAAGTTGAAACAGATTGGAGTGTATTCGTAAAAACTTCTATATTCCAAACTATTATTGAGGAGTCCATATTCATATTTTAAAGTTTATGTATTAACCGCTTGTGGGCCACACAGGCGATGGCTTTGGAAAGGTCTAAAAATATTATATCAGTCTGGTTAAGCGAATGAACATTTCCATAAACATAGGTTATTAGTTCAAAAAGTTGGGTTTCGCACAACTTGCCCTTGCTGAAGCCATGTTAACCATCGAAAAAAATGTTATTCTGCAAAGCAAAATTGTTTATATGACAATAAATAATGTGCTCTAAACCTTTACACGGGACGCCCGTCAACGATAAGGGTCGGTATTTATTTAAACATGACGCATCACATGACTTATGCAGAGGAATTACTTTGGCATGTTTCCACTCGCTCGGCAAACAACCTTCATCAAGGGAGTCAGATACAACGAAGCTGGAATATCACTGGAGTAGGGTTGTGGAAGTTTTAACAATTTAAAATAATGCCATCCATTCCAGGTGATGAACGATAAGGAGGCCTTCGATAATTTTGCTAACACTACGTGAAGATATAGTGATATTTTCTAAAAAAGCGTGGTAGTAAGTGAATGCACAAGAAAGTAAGGGAAACGATTAATTAGTAACAGCTTCTCTCAAAAAGTTATTAAAGTTGTTAGCAGTTTCAAGATTGCAACACAAATTTCCTTCGGTATCCGTGAAACCAGGAATAGCATGACTTGACTTCCGCGGATTTATACAACTCCAAAATGTCTTGGGAATAGACTTCAAAAGATATTTTAAGTCTTCTCAGTAAAATGTTGATTTAGCCTTTTTTATTTAAAAAGTACATATCGATGAATGGAGATCATACAAATCCCAGGATACATTATCTTTCCTTTCCATAGCTCTTGTCTACAAACGTTTCTTTTTGTTAAGAAGAGGCTTATTTGTTTTTGGAAAAAGGAGGGTTTGAGGGTTGTTCGGAATATTGATTTTTGGAACAAAGGAGCTAAGAATAGAATTAACCTGATTTTTGAAAGCAGTCCAGTTTTTTTGGCAGACCGTAAGTGGAAAGGCCGCTCAAACTCGCCCGAAAATATCCTCATGGCTGACCCTATTTCGCCGGTCTTTGCCTTAGAATAGTCGTAGATTTCCTTGAATTGATTACGGGGGTGCTGCCTTCCTTTGTGAAGGACAGTGTGAAACTTATGGATGATGTAAAATCAGTACGTGATTGGTGTGGTCTGAACTTGTTGACGCTTAATCCTACTAAGACTTGTTATGTCGTTACTTAGGAAACTAAAGCCTATTAATTTCTGTTTGGAGCTTGGCGATGCCCCGCTGCAAAGAGTCGAGTAATCCCGTGATGGAGGAGTTTATATAGACTCTCCTCTGTCATTTAGTACATATGTCAATAGCATTGTCAATTCCTCCTTCCCTGCGATCGGGTTTAATTTCTAGAATCACACGTGAGCGTTCCATGTCAGCCTGCATAACCGCTTATACATTCCATTAATTAGGTCGAAGCTGGAGTTTTTTCCGTCTTATGGAATTCTATCGGGCACACGCACCAATAGACGAATAAAAATGTCTAGAAGTGTTTCTTTCAAATTGTTTTAGGATCGCTACTTGTGTCGCACAGTCTACTTTGAATATAGAACACTTTTAGAACGAAGTAATTGTTATACCTTGAGTGCAAGACGACGCGACAGAGATTTTATATTTTTGTTTAAATGCCTTCACGGAGTGATTGATTGCCCTGATCTAACTTCGGCAGATTAATATTAATGTACCGATACAATTTTCGCGAATTTCTCTTACATTTTATGTTAATAACATTTCTCAAACTAGTTCCCTGAAACGCATTCAGAACTTGTATAATACCACCGACGCTCCATGTATTGACGTTTTTAATCCATCTTTTGTCGCGTTCAAGTTTTTCCTCAATAATCTCTGGAATTCATTGTTATTCTTTTTGCTATATGCATATTTCGCAAGGTTGCAAAGACGAAAGCTGTTCACGAGTACAAAAAATAAACAAATGAATGTTAACAAAAAGAGCTTCTTACTATATTAGGCCTAACGAAGCACGCCATGGATGTTCATCGACTGTCTTCATGCACAGCTGTATCTCCATATATGCATAGCATTCCTTTGTAGACAAAGACTGGACGTCCGGATTAATTCTTCCTTTAGCACAGTAGCATATATAAAATAAGACAAGCGAATATTTAAAATTTTAGCGCCTCAACAAAAAAGCATTCAAAACTTGGGTTGCGTTCAATAAACAAAAGTGATTTTCCGAATGACTTCATTTTTTTAGATACCACCGGTTAATGAGCGGTATGAGATTTATAAAAATGTGTTCTCCCATTAGAGCCTGAATTCGCGTATATCGATTTGAGACACGGAAGCGAGTATAATGCTCAGCCCCTTGACTTTAATTGTGTCTAGTGTTTCGGATGATGGTTTTTTAATGCAAGATCTCAATGCTGAGATACTGAAGTGGAGCGATGAAACGCAGTTTAGAATCCTCACCCTCAATAGTTGTATCCAAAATAGAAAGAAGCGGCTAAAGAGAAAAAAGCGAGCGTCATCAATGTTGTATATAACCTTTCTCATTTAATATTGTTTTAAATTTTTTAACTAGTTATGCGATGCCGGTTTGGCTTTGGTATATTAATAAGTCATTGGTACAAATATAAAGTAGGCACATAATATAGACAGCCCTTCTTAAAAAAGATCGGTATCGTAAATATTTATGGTTTGTTCCGACATGTGTTTCATACAATTGTAACCGTCTGATATTTGAAGACTCGACATTTCAGTCGACGTTTCCATCAAAGATCATCTTCTTGAATTTGACCTCGTGGAAGCCGTGGACTTCTCTTTTAAGGCTTCTAGGAAGATTTTTTATTTGCCTTTATTTCGGATTCTTACCAGCTTTTTTAAAATTTTCAAATGTGCTAGGTGCTTCCATATACGGGGCGTTTTTCCTAAGGGAGAAAACATTTAGAGGGATACTTCAACGAAATTTGAAATATTCCCGTCGTGTTCAAAAATTGGTTGAATAGGATCCACAATATCCGTAAATGACAATCGCACGTTTGTATTTTGATCCTGGTGGCTGTATTTTTCGTTATAAACGGCCCACTCTGGCAAGCGCTCGGAGAAGGCCCAGCTTAGAGCACGTGACATCCAACGCAATCGTGGCGTAGGTCGTCTCGGGACGAGCAAAGCTACGGCGTGGATGACGTCGAGAGGATGGCCTAGTCGTTCCAGCCACCGAAGCAGCTGCTTTTGTACGAATTTTGAGTGACGGGTTAATCTTCTATAATCTTGTACGGGGACAATAGCGACTTCTGCGACACACAAAAGGGATTCTCGGGAAGAGGGGAGTTCCTCGTTCCACTCTTCTTTCGTCGTGGCCGGAGGCGAGACAACCTCCGTCACTAGCTGTCAAGGTTCCTAGACGGGCATTACAAACAAGGCGTTAGCGACATCCACCAGGTGCTCATTGCTAATCGTTTAATTCGTTTTAAAATTCCTTTAAGATACTTTTTAACAAGATATTGGTGTCTTCCACGTGATACTGCTCCTTTGAACACATATAGACCAAAAAATGCCGAAATTTTGTTGTAGTATCCCTTTAAAAGACACTGTGAGGCGAGATATCTCTGCAGAATAACGTTATCGACCGCGGTGCACGCCGGGACACGAGTATAAAGAAACATTTAGTGACTTAAATTAAATTCGCTAACTAGCTTTTATTCCTTCCTTTCCGCTGGCATATCTCAAATTAAGATCTGCAGCCCGTCGTTAATATAGGCCAAATCAGATGATATAGGTCATATCGGATGAGTTCTGACGTCCTGACTTAGCATTAACTCTTTGCCTCTTTCTTTTTCCTCTCTTTTAAGTTTCTTTTCCATTCCTTGATTTTCCGCCTTTTATCGGATGCTCGCTTTTGGAATACTTATATGTCCCTCGCTAGTTGGAAGACGTGGTTGTGTTGTCTTCGTCCTGCATATGCTTATTATTTCTTTAATCTTGACCCGCACCAACACGCTCTTCGTCCATCATTTCAAACAATAAATTTTTAAAATATATTTTACATTTCAAAATGTATTTTTTTTCGTTTTTAAAGAAACCCTGTATACATACTGTCACGAATGACAAGTGATGAGGCGGTGAATAGCTGAGTAAACTAAACGTTTAATCGGGCGAACTTGTGCCCAAAAATAAAGAAGGAAACAAAAGATAACAGTAGAGCGTCGCGGGCGTCGAAGTCGGCGAAAGAGCAGAGTCGAACGCTGGGGCGAAACTGACTGCGGCTCGCCACGCGGAGCCCCTTATGTACACGCGTGGGCTTCTGGAATAATCGGCGTGGAAGGTTCGACGCGTAGAACATTCGGGCCTGGAATAAACAACAATGTTCTCGAATTCACCAGAACATAAACTGAAAGCATAAATAAAATCCGCGGAACTCCCAGGAATCGAACCCTGGGCCTCCGCACGAAAGTCAAGCGCGGTAACCACTCGGCCACGCACGCACTTGCTCGCTGACGCGCGTGGCATTACTCCCCTTTAAAAAGGCATCGTCTCGATGCCACGCGAAAGGCAACAAAACAGAGCAGGACAACCAAAAGAATGGGAAAATACGGAGGCTGGCAAAACACAATCCTATCAAGTGTTGCACGAGATCACGGTTCACAGTCTTATCGCGCGTAGTACGGCTTGAGGCGCACGACGTGGACGACTTCGGGTCGTGGAGGGCGGCGTGATGAAGTCCGTGTTCCGTCGGGCATCACCTCGTAGTTCAGATCGCCGAGTCGGCGAAGCACTTTGTAGGGTCCGAAGTAGCGCTTCAGGAGTTTCTCGCTTAGACCGCGTCGTCGTATTGGGGTCCAAACCCACACACGGTCTCCGGGCTTGAAGCGAACGTCGATCCGGCGAAGGTTGTACCGGGTAGCGTCGACACGTTGTTGATCTTGAATTCGGAGTCGGGCGAGCTGGCGAACTTCTTCGGCTCGTTGAGCAACCACCTGGGCGTCGGGTATCCCATCGTCAGCTGGCTCGTAGGGTAGCATTGCGTCGAGCATGGTCAACACTTTCCTGCCATGCACCAGCTGAAACGGTGTTACTCCTGTGGTCTCTTGCACCGCCGTGTTGTAAGCAAATGTGACGTAGGGTAACACCTCGTCCCAAGTCTTGTGCTCTACGTCGACATACATTGAGATCATGTCGGCGATGGTTTTGTTCAGCCGTTCTGTTAGTCCATTTGTCTGCGGATGGTACGCAGTGGTTCGACGGTGGCCGGTGCCACTGAGACGAAGGATCTCTTGCGTCAGCTGGGCCATGAACGATGATCCACGGTCGGTAATGAGGACTTTGGGGGCGCCGTGCCGGAGGACAATGGACTCGATGAAAAACTTGGCGACTTCCACAGCCGTACCTGATGGAAGGGCTTTCGTCTCGGCGTACCGTGTGAGATAATCTGTGGCGACGATTATCCAGCGGTTTCCCGACGTTGACGGCGGGAAAGGGCCAAGTAAATCCATTCCGATCTGCTGGAACGGCGTAGACGGGGGAGCAATCGGATGCAGATGTCCTGATGGCTTCGTCGGCGGTTTCTTGCGTCGCTGACACTCGTGGCATGATCGAGTGTAGAGGTGAACGGTCTTCGGTAGCCTTGGCCAGTGGTATTTTTCTCGAATCCTGGCGAGCGTCCTGCTGTAGCCGAGGTGCCCAGCAGTCGGGTCGTCGTGACAGGCTTGGAAGATCTCCTCTCTAAGGTCGGCAAGGATTACCAGCAGCCATGGCGAGCTGTTGTCTCCGAACTTCTCCTTGTAAAGCACACCTTGTCGGAGGATGAAGGTCGGCAGGGCTCTCAAGAAGACACGGGGGATAGTACCCCCTCGTCCTTCGAGGTGCTCGATTAAGGCGCGTAACTCAGGATCGCCTCTTTGACGTCGCGCCATGTCGTCGGTGTTGACCGCCCCAAGGAAGCACTCGTCGTCATCGTCGTCGCTGCTACCGGAGGATGTCTCGACAGGGGCTCTGGACAGGCAATCGGCGTCGCTGTGCTTGCGGCCTGACTTGTAGACCACAGTCATGTTGAACTCCTGTAGTCGGAGACTCCATCGAGCGAGTCGTCCTGACGGGTTCTTGAGGTTCGCAAGCCAGCAGAGCGAGTGGTGGTCCGTGACTACACGGAACGGGCTCCCGTGCAAGTACGGACGAAACTTCGTGATTGCCCAGACGACTGCAAGGCATTCTTTTTCAGTCGTGGAGTAATTTTTCTCCGCTTTGGACAGTGTCCGGACTAGCGTAGGCGATAACTCGCTCGGTGCCTTGTTGCACTTGCACCAGTACCACGCCAAGTCCAGCGTTACTGGCGTCCGTGTGAATTTCGGTTTCCGCATCCTGATCGAAATGTCCAAGAACAGGAGGAGTCTGCAGTCGTCGCTTCAGCTCGTCGAATGCCTGCTGCTGCTCCTCGGCCCATTCGGACTTCTCGGCGTCCTTCGTGAGGTTTGTGAGAGGTGCGGAAATCCTTGCGAAATCTCGAACGAAGCGGCGATAGTAGGCACATAATCCAAGGAACCTTCGCACGGCCTTCTTGTCTCTCGGCGCTGGAAATGCTGCGACGGCGCGAGTCTTCTCTGGGTCGGGGCGAACGCCTTCGTTACTGACCACGTGACCGAGGAATTTCAGTTCGTCATAGGCGAACCGACACTTTGACGGCTTCAGGGTGAGTCCGGCGGTCTGTATGGCCTGGAGAACAGCTCGGAGTCGTCGCAAGTGCTCGTCGAAGTCGCCGGAAAACACTACGACGTCGTCGAGGTAGACGAGACAGCTCTGCCACTTCAGTCCTGCCAGTACGGTGTCCATGACACGCTGGAAAGTTGCTGGCGCCGTGCACAGTCCGAAGGGCATAACCTTGAACTCGTACAGTCCATCCGGCGTGACGAAAGCTGTCTTCTCTCGGTCCCGTTCGTCGACTTCGATTTGCCAGTAGCCGCTCTTCAGGTCCATCGATGAAAAGTATCGAGAGTGGCGCAGCCGGTCCAAAGTGTCGTCAATGCGGGGGAGTGGATAGAGGTCTTTGTTCGTCACCGCGTTCAGCTGTCGGTAGTCCACGCAGAACCTGAGCGTTCCGTCCTTCTTCTTAACCAGTACGACTGGAGAGGCCCACGGACTGCTTGATGGCTGGATTATGTCGTCGTTCAGCATCTCTTGAACTTGCTCCTGGATCACCTCCCTTTCTTTAATGGAGACTCTGTACGGTGATCGATGCACAGGGCGCTCGTCGTCCTCGGTAACGATGCGGTGCTTCGCAATGGCTGTTTGGCGCACCTTCGACGACGTAGCAAAGCAGTCGCGGTATTCAGCGAGGAGGTATAATCAGCTGCCGTCGTTTCGGGCCCGGAAGCTTAGGGTCGATGTCGAGCTGCGCAGGTGACGTACTATCTTGCTGAGGTGTCGAGGGTTCGTCAGTAATGGCGGCGATTTTGGCGGAGTTTTGGAGGTCCTCGATGTGGCCAACGGCTGCACCTTTCGTGAGGTGTTGCGTTTCATTCCGAAAGTTCGTCACGAGTACCACAGTGCGGCCATCCTGAAGTTCCGCTACTCCTCTTGCGACGCCTATTCCTCTTCCTAGGAGCAACTGGAGGCTTCCCTCGAGCAGAACTTCGCCGCAGAAAGCTTCGGTGATCCCGACGGGCACGAAAACACTCGACCGCGGCGGTAAGTTCACGTGACTTGCGAGAACTCGGACCGCGGATGATGTCGCTTTGGGTTCCTCCGGTGGTGAAACAGGTTTTCGTAGTGTCAACCGGTTTGCTCCGAGGTCGATGACGGCGCCATACTCGCAAAGGAAGTCCATTCCGAGGATAACATCCCTCGCACAGTCTTGCAGAACGACGAACTTCACAGGGCACGTCTCACCGTGGATCTCGACGCGAGCAGTGCATCTCCCGACTGGTGTAATGAGGTGTCCTCCGGCGGTTCGTATTTGGGGTCCGTCCCACGGCGTCATGACTTTTCGAAGGCGGCGGGAGAGCCTCCCACTCAAGACTGAGTAGTCTGCTCCGGTGTCCACGAGTGCTGATGCGTCGACGCCGTCGATGACGACGTTTAGGCTGTTGGACACCGTTTCAGGGGCGTCGTTGCGATGCGTAGCGTCGGGAGAGTGTTAGCGCTCCGTCGTTCTTGGAGGCTCTTTACTTCGGTCGCCTTCGGCAACGCCACCTCCAGGCGTTGCCGCACTTAGTTTTCCCGGCGACGCAGGGGAGACAGGCTCTCTCGGCGGGGTCGTGGCGCTGGGGACGCTGAACGTCGTGGCGATGGGGAGCGGGCTTCACGGCGGGGAGACGACACTGGGGAGGGCGAGCGTCGGAGGTACTCCTCGATGTCGCGAGGGCGCTCGTCGTACCTTGGGCGCGGGTCGTTCGGGTGGAACCCGCGCAGCCCCAGTTGTCTGTAGGGGCATCGGCGGTAAATGTGGCCGGTTTCACCGCAGTGATAGCACAACGGGCGTCGATCGGATCCGTCCTCCACACGTCGGTCTTTCGTGGCGCTGCTGGTTCCGGGTGGCCGTGCGCCCGATCTTCCTGGCGTCGGGAATACTGCGGCGCTGGAGGTTCACGTCGGGGTGGCGCCGTGACCTGGCGGTGAGCTTGCGGCGGTCGTCGGGCCATGGCGGCGTAGGTCAGCGTCGGTCCTTCGGGTGCGGCCACGGTGACAGGGACATCTGGTTGGATCGCTCGCTGAACCTCGTCTCGGACCACCTCGGCAATGGAGATTGAGGCCGGGCGTTCAGCAGTCGGCAGGAGCTTCTTAAGCTCCTCCCGGACGACGTCACGGATGATGTCGCGAAGGCCGGGGATGCTTGGACTGATGTCGTAGCCCGATGCAGAAGCAGCAGCTACGCTCAAGTGCCGATGGTAGTGGCTGGCTCTTGCGAGGAGGGCACGTTCCATGTTCGTGGCCTCCGTGACGAAATCTTCGACAGTCGATGGGGGTTCCGAACAAGACCACCGAAGATGTCGTCCTTTACACCTCGTATTAGTATCCGCAGCTTCTTTTCGTCGGTGGCTTGAGGGTCAGCGCGAGCGACCAGGCGCAAAACATCCTCGACGAAGCTGGTGATGATTTCATTCGGGCCTTGGGTCCTTGTTCGAAGGATATATTCGGCCCTCTCGCGTCGGTGCTGGCTGGTAAACGTCTTCTTTAGTTCTTGCTTGCACAGCTCCCACGAAGTTAAGGAAGCCTCGTGGTTCTCCAGCCAGTACCTCGCAGTCCCTTCCTGCGAGAAGTAGATGTTCTGCAAGCACTGCTCAGGTGTCCACCCGTTATGACGGGCCACACGTTCATAGTGTTGCAGCCAGTCCTCGATGTCTTCGTGGGCGTCCCCATGGAAGGGCGTCGGAGTCCGGGGTGCGACGGGCAGGTAGATGAAGGCAGAAGCGGCCGGGTCTGCGACTGCTGGTCGTTCATGGTCGGCCTCGTTGGCTGCTTGGTCCTGGGTGGCAGAAGTCCAAATTCCGGGTGTAGGCCTTGGGTGCGACGACTGAACCGGATCTCGGTCTGCTCTTCGTTGGGTCCTCCGGAGCTTGGGTTCGGGCTTGTACTGCGGGAACTTGGAGGGGTGCGCTTCACGGACATGCGGTACCCCGCACCTTCACCAAAATGTCACGAATGACAAGTGATGAGGCGGTGAATAGCTGAGTAAACTAAACGTTTAATCGGGCGAACTTGTGCCCAAAAATAAAGAAGTAAACAAAAGATAACAGTAGAGCGTCGCGGGCGTCGAAGTCGGCGAAAGAGCAGAGTCGAACGCTGGGGCGAAACTGACTGCGGCTCGCCACGCGGAGCGCCTTATGTACACGCGTGGGCTTCTGGAATAATCGGCGGGGAAGGTTCGACGCGTAGAACATTCGGGCCTAGAATAAACAACAATGTTCTTGAATTCACCAGAACATAAACTGAAAGCATAAATAAAATCCACGGAACTCCCAGGAATCGAACCCTGGGCCTCCGCACGAAAGTCAAGCGCGGTAACCACTCGGCCACGCACGCACATGCTCGCTGACGTGCGTGGCAATACTATGGACATTGTGTATATATATACATATAAAAAAAAGTTCCTTACAACCCGGACAATGCTTAAAATCGTATTTTCAAAAACTGATACAGGCGGAGGGTTTTAACTTTGGTAATCTGTTTTTCAGCAGTTTCGGAGTGAACAGGAAACTTTCACTTGTTTTAAAAGGTGTAGCGTAAAGGCGCGAGAGGACATGAACACGTCACACAATAAAAATACGCGAAAATAAAAGAGGATGACGGGAAAGCCCCCGTCGTCTCTAAGCCTGAACGTGAGGGATGGAAAAGAGTAGACGTGACCCTCGACTTGTGGGAGGACGGCCACTTTGAGGAGCTTTATGAGGAAATCAATACCGAAATTGGGTTTCGTAAGAAAATCTATACTAAACTTGCAACAGTTTTTAAAATGTCGCTTTTCAATTTACAAGTAACACTCCTATTTATTTAAGATACAGTACTAAATTTATGATCAGTAAATGAGCCAGCTAGAAACTTTCCGTCGTTATCTATAGTATTAGAAATGTTATTTACGTCAAGCTAAAGAGCATGACAAATTTTATCATTTGCGTTCTAATGCATACATTTCTTCGTCAAGATGAAAAACAACATATAATTTTTCACTCTGCCCAATTTGAGATGAAATCTCTTGTGTTCATAAATAAAAAAACTTACCCTGAAGGGTTGCGCAGTTTTATTACACTGGACGAGACGACGTTTGCGCTTTCGTCAGACCTTCGCTTGTTCCCAGGATGGCAGCCATAAAAAAAACTCAACTGGAAATGATTGAATGCAGATATTTCACAATCGTGATAGCGTCTTGTTTACTCCGCTTCATTATCTAATACATAGCATTAAAAAAAGAAAGCACATTTGAAAATAAAAATATATATCCGAAGTTCTTTGCCGCAAAAACTTCCCAGAGTTCTTAATAAGAGCCGAAAACTGAGCGCTAGTCAAAATGTTGAAGATGAAGTAGTATTTGGGTGGCGGTAAATTCCTCTTTGCTATCAAGACAGGGTCAATCACGTCGTTAGATTTTACTCGTAGACTCCGTTCATGTAACTGTTCTATAGACGCCGATGTGTGTGCATGTCTGTTGGTTGTTGGTGGTAGCCCACGTTCTTTGAAACACGGAACAAATAGCTCTTTCGAAGAAGGTTGAAAGGCTGAACCCTGTTTCCTCTCCAACCTTTGTGTTCGTAAATGTCAAACAGCAAATAAATTTCCAAGGGCGCCTGCTTTGAAGACCATACTTTTCTTCCCGCAGTAGATTATGAGATGTGATATGTCATACCACTCTCAGACACGACACCTCTCCGCGTTGTATTTTAGTCAAGCGTATCCGTCTTAATCAAAACTCCAATTGGTAGTCGAGGCTGGTAGGAGGAACTTGAAAAGAAGCACCTTCTGCTTACTTCCGAGTGTCAGCCAACTTCAAGGTAACGCGCCGTTTGCTCCGATGCTTTTTCCCGATAGCTTTTTTGTTAGCTCTATTTGGAGAATCAAACAAAAATAACCAGAGTTGGAAGGAGAGGAAGATGTATGTTTTAGGAGTTGTTTTGCATGTACTTCATGAGACCTGACTTTGTACTTGTCTTAAATAAAAATTTAACAGAACCAACGCCCGCATCTTCTTAGCAAATTTGATCAAGAATAAAAAGCCCGTTCTTTCGGAATGTTAGACTTGATCGAGTTCAACATTGGGTCTGGGCGATGTTCTCTGATGCTGTGAGCATAGCGAAGCGGCACACCCGAAGTTATCCTTGTCCACGAAGCCTCCACAGATCATGCTTGAGTTAATACTACTCCGTGCAGCCTATCTACTTTATAACAGGCGCCGTGCGAACAACCGCGGAGCTTTCGTTTTCTTCAACATCTTCAAGTATTATCCAGGGAGGCTGAATCTGTGCACATCTTCAGGCGCTCCGTCTTTAGCGCATTTGCGAAATGTATCTGATCGGCTTGTGTGCGAGTCAGGCACGTAGCCAGGATTTTGGTTCGGCGGGGGGAGCGTCCATGACGATATGCAGTATGAGGGGAAGGGGGAGAGGAGGTCAAAGCAAAATAAAAGATTTCGGGGGGGGGGGCATGCCCCCCCTCCCTCCTGGTTACATGCCTGGTGCGAGTACCGCAACGCCAAGACAATAAGGTTTTTGTCTAATTCATGATTCTTTACTCCTAAAAGTCTTCGATAGTGTCCTGCTCCGCGATGCACTCGGGACATTAAATTTTGGTTTTCTTTGGTCGGTCCAGTCAATGGGAACGTCTACCAGTATTATGATTTAATGGCCGTGTTGTCTCAGCCGCCTTTTATTTTGCTGATTAGTATAAATTCGGAAGCTTCGGAGACTTGTTGGGGCCGCGTTTTTCAACAAAGGAACATATTATCTTCATAGTGTAAGGGTATTGAATATATGCGTAGGCAAGCGGCAGCGTGCCGTGGTTAACGTTTCACGTAGAGACAGAAACTGAGAAACAAAACAAAAAATATTTCAAGCGCGTCATTTACTGAAGTACTAAAAAATAAGCGTTTGTTTTCATAGTGATATAACGTAATCCAAAGTTGTTGCATCAATAGTAAAACAATTATATGAATATGTCCAATGCCAAGGCAAAAATATATAAAGAAATATAATAATTTACGTAGAAATTAACTGATATATATAAGTATCGGATATGTTTATCGGACAAATCATTTTTTGTTCAGCAGGACGTGCACCACTGGTGCGTGATGTACGATGAGGAATCTAAGCAGTCGCATTGCATCTGCCGAACTGCTTCTCTGCACCAGTAAAACTCCATATGTGGAAGGCAGACCGGCCTCTCATTTTCTATAGAACAGTGAGGTTTGTTTCGTGCGGCGTAGTTTAAGAATAGCATGATTTTGCTCCGTTATTAAGCGATTCCAAACAGCTTAGCGCTTCTTATAAAGACACAACATGTTAGTGCATCTGAGGATGCGATGCCTGTAATATCTGCCCTACCGGGATCGCGTCGACGTCGCCCAGCGGGGCTTCGTTAGCGGAAACCGAGCGCAGTAATCCTCCAACGCCTCTTCCATCGCTCGAAGCAAAAAAGGGGGCAAATCGATGGGCTTCCTCAAGTACACTCCAGCCCGAATATGACGAGCGAGTCCTGAACCCCTCTCCAGGACGCCAGCTCTGTCCCCACTTCGCCTCGATGATCCATGCTGTAATCGGCGATGCGTAGCTAGCGTCGTACCTTTCAGGTTTTTCTTCTTTTTTTGGCCCTATTTTTCTTGCGATTAATAATGATGTACGGACACAGTGTGCAGCCTAGACGACAGACTGTTCGTAACTTCGAACACTATACCTGTGTACGCCATCTTGTTTTTGGCCGGCTGGCAGCACTATTCGCGTTGGCGGATTAGCGGGGATTATGTGAGAATTATTCTGGCTTGCAATTTTCGTCAGCCCCGATTATTTCTGTGTTCCAGAGGATCAAAAAGTTACACAACTATCTATAATATTTTTGTTTCCTATTGGAAGCGCCGAAGAAGTTAAACACCGGGTGGCTTATTTTGGTCATCCTACGGTATTAGTTCTGTTTGACTATTGACATTAGCGGGCCATTACAAAAACAAGCAATAGAAGGGTCGTTTTATTTCAAATCAAACACAGTGGTCGGGGAAGGTATTTGGGTTTTTTTCAATTAAATATTTATAGTAGCTCACATGCCTAGAAGAAACAAAACCGCTTCTGAAAAATATTTTGTGTTTTATTTTTGTACGAAGTTAGGTAACTTGTTATGTATACTGAACAAATTAAAATATCTATAATTTTTGTGCAAATCTATCGTATGTCGAGTATCTTTTTTTTATACACTTGACAAATATGCCAAATTCCATTACCAAGATGAAAATTGACAAACATTGCACGTTTGACGTTCGGGTAACATATTTTGAGACTTGTATCTCCATATTCTTTTTAGCTAGCACTTACCAAATACTGTCCTCAGGTGGCACTATCTATGGCCTATACTATTATTATGATACTCTTGTTTGATTTATATTTACGAATTATTTTATATTTATTATCAAACTTTATAAAAATTTATATTTTGTCATATTTTCAATCTGTTTTATTTAAAAAATCGAATTTTTGTGTTCTTCGTAATCTTTCTTATAATTTCCAGTGATATTGTTTTTCTAGAGGTGGGATCCGAATTCTCCCTCCCCCCCCTTTTTATTTTGGTTGTATTTTCGCTAGAAGACGTCAAACACGCATCAGCACGCCAGAATCGGCCACGATAGTTTCCGCAAATTGGCTTCGTTACAAACTTTATAGCTTGTAGTTTTCGCCTTGAAAGACTGCAGGTCTTTCGGAAAAGTCGTTTCGGTGGAATATTTTTATTCGAATTTATCGATGTTGTATATTATTGTAATAAAACACATTTGAACTGAAAATTTATTTTATATACTAGTATCAAAACGCAAAGCCGAGGTTTATAAGAATGATTCTGCGTTTCGGGATTTATTTTTTAGCAAATTAATAGGGTGTTTATAGGAGTTTATTTTCTAAAACAAATACGGAGTTTTTCGAAACTTTTTTTATGGTACACAAACATTCGGTGTTTTCGGCTATTATCTTCAGAGAATAAAAGTCAGAAAACAGTAGTTTGCAAATTTGGTTCAGCACTTTCTTATGCGTTAGACCATATTCGACAATTGCCGTGAAGATTTGATGACGCCTTTCGTTGACAGAAGCCAAAAGACTTTTTGTTTTGTTTTTTTAGTTTACGCACAAAAGTTACAACAAAGTAGAGAAGCGCGAAAATTGTTCGGAAAATATGAAAAATAAATAAAATAAAAAACGATGGACATTGAGCTGGCAGTCTCGAAATTCGGAGTTTTTCAGATAAATCCAAATTGTCAAATTTTCACCGGCGAGTGTTTTTCGGGGTTTATCGGATTTATCCAAAAACGCAGAACCCTGCTTATAAGGAGAGAGAGTAAAAGCTACTTTAACGCATAACCAGGCATACAGAGATATGAGAAGCTTGTACTGCTTTTGTATGCTTTGGGTCCCAAAAATAAATCTAGGATCGTAGACAAGAATGGTTTATTAAGAACATTATGACCAATAATAGTTCAATAAGAGCTGAAAATTCTGAATGAGATATGTCATAAATGCTTATTACAAATAATATATACATATTACTAGCACACTCTATTACGGAACACGCGCTGCTTATTTAAAATAAGTTAATAAATGTAATTAAATATACTGGCTACACACATTTCAGAACGCAGTTTTCACCGTCCACATGCAGCACAATAAGGTGTGCCTATTGGTTCATCCAGTTGACGAACAAGGAATTAATTACCAGACAACGATAGCAGTCACTTATTCACTCAATTCCTTTCTTTGTTGTACGCGGTCACGCCGGGCTCAGGGACGAGACGGAACACTTCGAGCCAATGTCACCTCAGCTTCTTGACTAGGAACTTGAATTTCGGACCAGACATGCGAAGGGCGTATCCCTTTGTGAGCACCTAGGGATGCCCACTGTTCTTTCTTGCGCTGCCTGAATGTCTCAACGTCTTCTTTTGGTACGTTCAAAAGAACGATGTTTCCTGTTTGTTTCTGGATTTCTTCGACGAAGCCCGGCGACGTCTTTAGTAAGGACCTCGTCTCGGTAACGAAAACTGTGCACTGTGGCGAGGTGCTTCAGTAAGCCACCGACTCGGTCGCATGACTTCTTGCCTTGGCCTGGTGCCAAGAACAACCGTTTCGTTTTATCAGAGCCGCTGTGCTTGAACTCGAACAGCTAGTAACGGTTTTTAAGGTGAGACGCAACTCCATCAGAAACATAGGTGACGCTTGAATAAACTGGAACGTTGTCTTCCAGCCATTCTTCAATCCTTCGAATTGCCAGCGTCTCTGATTTTCTTCAGACTCGACGCCGAAACTCCGGGGACCTTTAGCTGTTGATGCGACGCATGTGAAAATCGAAAGCTGGTGTTTGTGCCAATGTCACTCTTGAACTTCATTCAATAGGGGAACGCTCCAGTTCTCGGCAAAATCAAAATGAATCATAAGACGCTTCTTGGTTACTTCGCTTTTCGCGAGTCGACTTTCATCTTTTTGAAGTTCTTGAATGTAATCATGCGTAATAACCCGAATAATTCAATTTTGATTTTCTTCAAGCAAGACATGTGGTTGAGTTGTCTTCTCGATTAGATATCTTTTCTCCCACACGCAGAATGTTACTTGCTCCTCTTCAACAGGTCATAAAAGTTCTGACGTAAGACTATGGGTGTTCAAGCATTCCTTGCATTCGCATCCCAAACAAGCACGAGTTGGATCCGAACAAATGCACATAGACAACAGCTCCTGCTTTGTGACTGCTTCCTCGAGCAAAGAGTTCAGGGCGGAAAAACAAAGCTCAAAATGTTTGCAGCACACGCAGGTGCATACTGTTTGTTTCGGATTCACCTTCAGTCACTTCGGACGGAGCGAGTAAAATTTCGTTATCCCTAATTTAGTCCCTGGGTTGGCTTTCATGGGCATTAGGTACGTCTTCCGAATAGACCTTGTCATGATTTTTTTGGTTACTACTCCTTTCTTGCCATCCTTAATGACGTTCATGGCATCTTTTTTGTTCGGACTTCGGATGGAACTATCAATATCATCGTTGTCTGCAGTTGTCTCGACTTGCGCTGCAGGTATGTCGATGCTTCTGGAATTAATTTTCTTGCTTCAGTAAAAGTAACGACGGCAGTAATACGTGTCAAATGCTGGCACCTTTTCCGGTTTGTCAGCGCCTTGACAAAAGCTAGGAGGATATTCAGCCACCAGTCGCCGCAAGTAAAGCAAGAACGATCTGTTGGGTGACTCGAGCTGCTTGGTTCTGTGCTATAGGCAGTAGCCAATTTGTTTAGACATTTCTACTGAAAGACATCCTTATTTCGCCTTGCTTTCTTTTCACGTAGGATTTCTGGTATTTGGGATTGATTGCCGACGGAACTCTTAGTGGAGTTGTATGCCGCCAGAAATCTCTTTATTCATGTCTCTCAATAACTCATGCTCGGAGACAGCGCTTGGGCATGAACTTGAGCTTGATTCACAAGCACGGGACACAGAAAGTTTCTCCCCAAGACGGGCGAAGCAATTCTGGCACAACATGTTGGTATCCCTCACTGATGGAATGCTGGGGGCAGGGCTGACCTCAGCAGGTCCCTGTTCAGGCCCCTCACAAAGCGAAAAGGTTAATTTTTTCCTAAATCTTCTTTTTTGTGGCGACGGTCGTGGCCAGCGCAGGACACTCGACTAGAAGTGTGAAAGTTGGCCATTGACCGAACCGGACAGGATCAACTGCGACTGTAGAAAGTTGGAGCAGGGAACGTCAATGCTAGCTGCGTCGCTGTGACACCAGGACAGCCCTGGTCCTTCCGAATATTCTCGTTGGTGTGGTCTTTAAAAGTTGTGATGATCGAGTTGGTAAATTCCTGCTTAGCATAAGAACACGACTAGAAAACAAGCAGAGCAGGTACGTCTTTTCAACTGCCGACCACATGCGATGTGTATAAGCAGCGCGTCTATGGCGACAACGCAAGCCGACGTAGTGGCAGCACAATGTGGCAAACAGAAAGGGTAAGATTAAAAGAACCGCGCCCAAGTGATAGCGGGCTAGGCCTCGGCGCTAGGGATAGGGGGATGCGTCTTTCACGGGTCGTTGTCACCATGCTGGTCACAAGGTCATGCTGCTTGCCTCTGCCAGACGGACAGGGAAAACTAAGTATTGCTGACCTTTGTGAAAGGAAAGAATTATTTACCTTGCAATCTAGTTCTAAGGGCTTCCAACCCTAGCGGAAGTGTGTTTGTTTGAAAAATAATCTCACTACGAAAATTCTGGTGGATCTTTTGGTATGGACGATATGGGTGGACATATTTAATTTAGTCGAAAAGCATTATTCACCCCAACACGACTCCTCTCAGTGAAGTGGCACAAATATTTAACCCTTCAGTATGAAAAATATACTCGGAATCAACGTTCTGTGGCAATGCAGTCAAAAGTAGGAGCTCGTACGCTCGTCTACTTTGAGCGCCGATTGAAGCTGAGCACGCGCGCTCCTCGAAACGCTCTCCTGCGCAGCTTCGATAGGCGCTCAAAGTGCGCGAGCACACGCTATTACTTTTGAGTGCATCGCCACAGAAAGTTGACCCCGAGTATGCAGCATATAAGCATTGAAATAAAGCCAACTTGAGGAACCTAGCTTTTTGCCGATTCCGGTGCATGGATCTGATTTTGACGTCTTCCTGCGAAAATACAACAAAGAGGTCATTCTGATTACACCACTAGAAAAGCAATATGAATGTGAATTATTAAAAAGATATAAAGAAAATAAAAAATATTTTTCAATTAAACAGTTTAAAATATACCGTATTATGTTTCTTTGAAGTTTGAAAATAAATATCAAATAATTCGTCAAATATAAATCAAACACTGTAAGCATATAGCCCACGGAAGGACTACATGTGGACAGTATTTGTTAAGCGCTAAATAAAAATAATATGAAGATATAAGGCTCAAAATATGTCACCCAAACCTCAAAGGTACAATGTTTGGCATTTTTTTATCTCGGTAATGGAATTTGCCTTATATGTCAAGTGTATAAAAAAACTACTCGGCATACAATAGATTTTACATAACAAACTTCTATAAATATTTTAATGTTGCCATTATGCATAAGAACTAACTGAACTTCGTACAAAAATAAAGCAAACAAAATTTACTTTCAGCTTGCTCGACCTAGTACAGTATTTTTTCGTAAAACGAAAAATTTTTTTTCCGATTTTCTTAATGCGGTTTTCGGTCTTTTTAGACATGGGTCTATTATATATTCAATTGTAAAAAGTCCAAATACCCACACCGACCAGTGTGTTCGATTTGAAATGAAATGACTCAGAAGTAAAGCCAATAAATCCAGAGCTCGGTACAGATAGAACTGATTGTTTTCTGGCATATCTGAAATGCTTTTAGCAGACTGAAAAAAGGAGAAGCATTCGATATTGTACGCTCGCTGACTGTCATTTCGTATAGATATATGTAGATAGTAATACATGAATCTTTGTTATACTTAGCGAGCTTGAACATGTACCACTTGGGGTGGTTTGTCGATACACGCAAGTTTGGCAATGCTCAATAAAACCATGCTTTCTGGCTACAAACCGGGTACAACATTGGCACAAGAATAAAGCAATAACATGTGGATAGCAATAATTTTGACGTTTTCCTGCTTCTATTTGTAAGCACCGCCAATACTATAACGATCCAGCATCGTAGAATATGCCGTCTGAACAATTTACGTTTACGTCGCTTTTTGCTTTTAATTTTCGAGTTAACACATTTCGTTTGTTTCAGCAATGTTTTATAAAACAATATGAAGGTCACAGTTTGTATCAAGACTAAAATATGTGAACCGCGTCAATAGGTATATGTTTTGTACAAGGGTATTCACTTGGGCTAGTTGGTGATACATTGTGACGATTAAAAGCGCTAAAAAGACGAGACCCAGTAAAATAACACACACACAAACACACACACACACACACACCAAGATCGCAATGCAGCTGAGGTTTAATCTGAAATGATATAACAAAAAAACCTATATGCCTTATCAACAAAACACCGATGCCATGAACAAACATTGTCCTACTAATCTACGTTTATTCTTACTAGCTTGGCCTATCAAATGACTGTAAATGCGCCACTTCCGAATCATAAACGCAACCGATGGGGCGCTAACGGATGTATCGTAACCGCACTTCTTTACAAAATACACTGTTCTATGTAAACACACTCTCACAAGTTAAGGGTATTCTATATGCCACCCCTTCCATGCACTCTACAAATCTAGTCACATGCCTTATTTTACAGACACCTTCTTCCAGATTCCCCACTCCACTGTTGCACACAGTATACCTAATTGCTGAAACGCTGAGAGTAGTACCGGAACTTCATGTTTTCCCT
Source organism: Ixodes ricinus (assembly GCA_037355805.1). NCBI lineage: Eukaryota > Metazoa > Arthropoda > Arachnida > Ixodida > Ixodidae > Ixodes > Ixodes ricinus. The sequence goes on along the minus strand of JAZHYW010006149.1, from coordinate 78,357 downwards.
CGCTTTCTTTAAACTATGGCCAATTTTGTTTATATAAGGTATAACGGCTGGTCTAACCATTATTTATTAGCTTTCTACCACTCTTTCTCCCTCCTCGAAGTTCCCGCAATAATCTTTCTGCCACTCCTTTGATGAGCGTAAGAGGATACCCGCCGTCCTATAATGTCTTAACTTGCCATCCAACGATGTCCGATAGAGTATGTGAACAAGATTTAGTTAAGTATATGTTCACAATCATGCCCCGTATATATTTGAATCTCAGCGAAATGCAAAAAAAGCAATCGCAAAACTAAACTAACTGCGTTGGTTTTTATTGAATAATGTGGTTAGTACAGGGAGGTTGAGGAAACGCCGTTTCAAGGGAACAGGAAAAGCGATATTTCGACCTTGCTGTTTCCTTCACGCTGACTGGCTATAATACTTGTTATTATACTCTTGTGATGTTATTCAATAAACTTTGTAACCATCAACAACCGAAAAGTTGGTGCCTCACTAAGCCTTGTTGGTGTTAAATAAATTTCGGTTTATAATGCGGAATGCTGGTCGACTCTGCCAATCGCACGTTAAATGCGTAACTGAAATATATTTCCTATAACAGATTGAATGAGCTTCTAAACATGTTTTAACTGCTACCTTCTCGCAGAAAGAAAGATATGGCAGTGTAGTGACCCAGATCCCACGAGAACCAAGCGCTAGCCTACTAAAGAAATAAAAGTTGATGTGCTGGTGGCGCGTGACACTCGCACGCCTCGGACACAGAACAGAAAGAACACCAACTGGCTGGTCGCTCTTTTCTTTGATCCCGACAAGTGGTGACCCGGACGTGCCTGCGACTTCGAGCATGACCGACAGCCAAACCCCGGCTTCAACTCCAGCTCCAGTTGCGGCTGTTGCGGTGCGGCTCCCGCCGTACTGGGACCGCAACCCGCGAGTCTGGTTTCTGCAAGCGGAGTCGCAGTTCCATCTCACACACACTACAAGCCAGCAACGTAGGTACCATCACGTCGTATCGGCTCTTTCTCCAACTGCAGCCGATGAAGTGTACGACGTGCTATCCAACCCGTCGACCACGAATCCCTATGATCAGCTAAAGGCGGCCCTGCTGCAGAGGACCGAGGCCTCCGAACGCACTCGCTGGCAGCAACTACTCTCCGCAGAAGAGCTCGGGGATCGACGTCCCTCACAGTTGCTGCGGCGAATGACGCAGCTTCTCGGAGAGCGTGCCAGTACCATTGACGACGCTCTACTCCGAGAACTTTTTCTTCAGAGACTCCCACCGAACGTCCAAATGGTACTAGCAGCAGCCGCGCCCTCAACCTCACGGGACTCGCCGGATTGGCCGACGCGGTAATGGAAGTCTCCACCCCGTCCACCAGCAACATCGCTGCCACAACCATACCGCCGGCAAGCGATGCCCCTAGCACGGCACAAAATGCCCAGATACCAAACGCGTCACAAGAATACGTTGACCAGCTCTGCCAACGTTTAGAACAAGTGGTACTCGCTGCAACAAGCCGTCGAGACTCAGCCCGCTCTCCAAGCCGTCGACGGCACTCTACGTCGCGCCGACCTGAAAACGACCGCACGGGCAGAGACCACTCCTCCGGTTTGTGTTACTACCACCGGCGTTTCGGTCCCGACGCGCGCCGCTGCCAACGCCCCTGCGCGTGGCCGGAAAACCGGCCGGCCGACCGCTAGAGGCGACGAGCGGTCCTAGCCCACAAGAGAGTCGCCTTTTCTACGTGACAGAACGAGCCACCGGAAACCGCCTACTCGTCGACACAGGGGCCGAGATCAGCGCCATTCCTGCGTCTCGTGCCGACCGTTCATGTAAGCCCATCTCCTTTTTACAGGCCGTGAACGGCACGAACATCCCAGTCTACGCAGAACGCTCCATCTCACTGAATCTTGGCCTTCGACGAGTTTTTCGGTGGATATTTCTGGTGGCAGACGTTCGTCAGGCGATCCTTGGAGCAGACTTTCTTAAATACCATTCGCTGCTGGTCGACGTCAAGAGAAAGCGCCTCCTTGACTCAGCTACACAACTGTCCGTGCAAGGCGTCGCAACGAAGGAAACTCCGGTGTTCGTCTCCACCTGCACTCAAGTGCAAGGAGCGTTCCAAGCACCGCTCAGCGAGTTCCCCTCACTTACGCGACCTCCCGACTGGAAGAAACCTGTTGAGCATGATGTCACGCATCACATACCAACAACAGGCCCACCAGTTTTCTCTCGGCCACGTCGTCTAGCTCCAGAGAAACTCCAAACTGCTCGGGCAGAGTTCGAACACATGCTCGAACTAGGGATCATACGACCATCCTCCAGCAGTTGGGCATCTCCGTTGCACATGGTCTCCAAAAAGAACGGGGACTGGAGACCATGCGGAGATTACCGCGCTCTGAACAAAAACACTGTTCCAGACCGGTACCCGCTCCCCAACATCCAAGATTTCACGGTCAGTCTTCAAGGCTCTACTATCTTCTCAAAGATTGACCTAACCCGAGCCTACCACCAAATTCCGGTAGCCGAAGAGGACATCCCCAAGACAGCCGTCACAACGCCGTTTGGCCTATTTGAATTCCTCCGCATGCCTTTCGGCCTTAGTAATGCGGCGCAATCGTTCCAACGATTTATCGACGCTGTGACTCGAGGCTTGCCCTTCGTGTATTCCTATGTCGACGACCTACTGGTCGCGAGCTCTACTGCAGAAGAGCACACCACCCATCTCCGACTTCTCTTCGAACGGCTCGCCAAACATGGCATCATCATCAACGCCACGAAGAGCGAGTTTGGAGTGCCCGAACTAGACTTTCTCGGCCACCGTCTAAATAGCTCAGGCCTTCGACCTCTGCCTGCTAAAGTCAGCGCTATTCAAGACTTCCCGCGGCCAACATCACTCACCAAGCTCCGTCAGTTCATCGGCCTCATAAATTTCTACAGACGCTTTATCCCACACTGCGCCAAGCTGCTTCAACCACTCGACCTTCTCCTTGGCAAGAGCGGGCGACCCACTTCTCCTCTTCCCTGGAACGAAGCAGCTGAGAAAGCGTTTTGTGAAGCGAAACGAGCATTGGCAGAGACTACCCTTCTGCAACATCCTACGCACGACGCTCCGACGTCGATCATGACGGACGCCTCGGCTACCGCCGTCGGAGCCGTACTCCAACAATACATTGATGGTCAGTGGCAGCCACTCGCTTTCTTTTCCAAGAAGCTGCAACCCGCACAAACGCGCTACAGCGTGTTTGGGCGTGAATTACTGGCTGCATACTTGGCTGTCCGCCATTTCCGATACTTCGTCGAAGGAAGAACATTTATCATCTGGACAGATCATAAACCTCTAACAAATGCCGTCTCCAACACCGGATCCCATTACACACCACGGGAAATCCGTCAGCTCGCCTTTTTGTCAGAATTTTCAACAGACATCCGACACGTCAGAGGCGTGGACAACGTACCTGCCGACGTCCTCAGCCGCATTGATGCAGTTTCCTTGCCTCCACTACCGGACCCTGCAGAACTTGCCCGTCTACAGGTCAACGACGAGGAACTAAAAACGTCACGTGCGTCATCATCTTTGCAGCTGCAGGACGTCACCTTTCCAGGAAACATAATCGTCACGTGCGACATGAAAACTGGAAAGCCACGGCCTTTTATTCCTGCTCCTCTACGTCGAAAACTCTTCGACGCCACTCACAGTCTATCACACCCGGGCGTTCGGGCAACGCAGAAGCTCATGACGAGCAGATACGTATGGCCCCGCATTAAGGCAGACGTCCGGGACTGGGCACGCTCCTGCATCCCCTGTCAACAGGCCAAGGTACATCGGAACCCTGTGCCCCCGGCCAGGACCTTTCTCCAACCAGATACGCGTTTTAACAAAGTGCATCTGGACCTGGTCGGGCCTCTTCCATCGTCACAGGGACACCGATACCTCCTCACCTGCATAGACAGATTTACAAGATGGCCAGAGGCAACACCCATACCTGACATCACTGCCTCCACTGTCGCAGCCGCATTCATCTCGACCTGGGTGTCTAGATTCGGATGCCCTTCCGAGATTGTCACGGATCGCGGACGACAATTCGAGTCCTCACTCTTCACAGAGATCAACCGCATCCTCGGAACGACAAGACTAAGGACCACAGCCTACCATCCGCAGTCCAACGGTCTTGTCGAGCGTTTTCACCGCCACCTAAAATCGGCACTAACAGCACATGGCAACCCAAACGAGTGGGCTCTTCAACTACCGCTCGTGCTCCTTGGCATACGTACGGCCCTCAAAGAAGATCTTGGATGCTCCACCGCAGAGCTCGTGTATGGTACCCACCTCAGGTTACCATCAGACTTCTTTGAGGCCGAGCCAATATCTTCAACAAGACCCCAAGATTACGCTGAAACACTGCGGCAAGTCTTCGAGAACCTTCGTCCCATCCCAACTCGGACAGGTCAAACCAAGTCACCCTACGTTACCGAAGATTTAAAAACGGCCACACACGTCTTTGTACGACAAGATCACCACAAGAAACCACTACGCCCTCACTATCAAGGACCGTTCCCTGTGGTTCAGAGAAGAACCGACACATTTGTGCTTCGTATCAATGGCAAAGACGATACTGTTGCTCTACACCGCCTCAAGCCTGCACACCTTGAAGCCACACCCGTAAACCACGTCAACGCACAAAAGAGCCTTCAATGGAAGGATTTAACAACCCCAACTTAAATCCTCCCAAAGGGGGGCATATCTGTAGTGACCCAGATCCCACGAGAACCAAGCGCTAGCCTACTAAAGAAATAAAAGTTGATGTGCTGGTGGCGCGTGACACTCGCACGCCTCGGACACAGAACAGAAAGAACACCAACTGGCTGGTCGCTCTTTTCTTTGATCCCGACAGCAGCTTCGGTAGATTTATCCTCTACCAAAAACTGTCGCATCAAAGAATTAAACTTTTCAAATAAAGTTTTTTACGCGCCTTAATAAAAAAAGATTTCTTGCCTTTTTATTGGGGTATACAAAAACAGACAACCAAAACGGCTTGCCTCTCTCGCTAGTTCTGCCGGCTTAATCCCTTTCGCATATATTCCAATTTCTTTTTCCTCCCAATTCGCGCCTAATAAGTGCAGTGTTTAGTTTCGTAAAAACGTTTGCCCCCGTTAGGTTTTTTTTTTTAATTATTAAATCGTCTTGTTTATGCAGGCATCAGCTTCAGTGCGCGAAGTATTTTTTTAAGGCTGCTCGCCTCCACGGCGCCGTAGTCTGCAGTGTGGAACGTTTTAATGAAAGTGGGAAGAATTCACATCCGTTTTTGCTATATTAAATCCATTCTTTTTAAGTCTGTATAGACAGCAGTCTCGTATACTACTCACTGTGTTTTCTCTTCATTATGTTTTCCTTTGACGTGCGCGTCTGAATGTAGGTTACTTGTGTATATGTGCGGAGGCGTGCATTTGTGTTTGTACCTTTGTGATCGTCTGTGTAGGTGTGTACGGCCTTGTCTCTAGGTTTCTGTGCCGGTATGTATTGTGTAGTTCCGTATAGGTTGCGTGTGCGTCGTTGTAATGTTTAAAGATGTTCTCATTCATATCGTGTAGACCATTCCCAGCGCCTTGAGTTGCATCTTCTTGGGAACCAAGGGGGGGGGGGGGGGTAGTAGTATTCTAAAATATTGTATTGTTGTCTCAGAATGTGATCTGTTTACAACAAACACACCAGAATAATGAATTTCATTATATTTTGCCAATTGTGCGGTCTTCCTCATGGAGATGAAAACGAAATTAGATCACTCAGGTCCGGTCCAGAAAAAATGGTTCATGTCATACCAGAGCTTTAGCTCAATTAAATACTTGACTGGCTCTGAAATTAGTGCGGGAATTATGTCGAAAAGTGTTCTTTAAATGTCTGAACATTTCGGTGCACAAAGCTGCATCATGAGTTCTTTCGTGTTCTTTAAAGAACACTAATAATATACCTAAAGTTTTAGAGGACAAACTTAACTGAGAATGTTGACTGCATTATTAGTTCTATACTGAAACTTAAAAATAAATATCTGCATCGTCCTCTGCATACATAAGTATGAAAGACGATACGAATTTGTTTTCAGTGAAATGGTCATACGACTTCTTGTATAAATTATGAACAGCTACATTGAATCAGTTTGAGTGGTTATTTGAAAATAAACTATGCACTCGTAAAGGGTAACTGCATAGCAAAAAGTGTCTATTTAAACAGCCTAATTAACAAGCATGTCGCAAGAGCCAATCTTCTGCGAATTTTCTAGCAAAATTTACGCCTCAGCGAATGATGAGTCCGGCTTTCCAGAACTCCAAATCTTCGAGTCTGCGAGTGCTGGCATTACGTCACTCCACAAGCATGAGCACTCTGTGACTGCCTAATGCCACATCGCAGACTTCATTCTTGTAGGTGTAAACGAGATGTCCCGTCCTCATACATTCGCTGTAACTGAACTTCCTAGTTGACAGAGAATTGGATCTTGTGACGTGCTTGTCCTAGTGTAAGTAGATGCGCAAATACACTTTCTAGATGTACTTTCCATGCTACCCTTTAAAGTACATGCGCCAATACTATAGTCCAGTAAACAAACAAGGGGACACAATAAATATTATATTTAAGGGTGCCTCCTGAAAAATATGTAAACAAACATAGTCATATTACTGCCTGGCTTGACAAAGAACTCGCATGTAATTCGCACATTAACCATATGAAAACGTAGGCATCAAGATATCTTGGATGCATGTAAAAAATAACGAGTTATATCCATATGTCAGAAACTATGCATGTATCACTCGTTTTTCCAGTCACACCTCTCCCACGGTATATTTGGAATAAAGACGACAATTAAAAAATATATATATTTCGGTATTCAAAAATTAGGGGTTACGTGTGTATGCTGTGTACTATAGAAGCGTGCCAGACTTTCCTTGCGAGTCACACCACACCTGGCACGACGTTATAATACATAAAATGTACTTTTCAAGTTGGCGCAATCCTTACGCCAGAAAGATGAGTGCAATTCAAAATTCTGACAATATGGAGGCAAAAGTGCTTACTCTATTATAATTTGTATTTTTGCGTAGACTCTAACAAAGATAAAATAGCAAAACTTGACTACCAAATTAATGCTCTATATAATATTTCTGATAGAAAATGTGGTTGTCTCGACTTGTTCCCCGATATGATACAACTGTGAACTTTATCTTATTTGGAACAAAATCATCCTGTATAATAAGAGTGATCTAAAACTTCTGTGGCGCCCTGATCGTTTATTGATTTATATGTATGTGGAAAAACGTGACAATACTTGGATGTCCTTGTGTTGTAAAAATGAATCTATCTGATCGCTTTAATAATGTGATCAGCTTGTAAAATATGTAGCTTGCCCATCATCAATCGTAATGAAACACCCAATACGGTGGTGCAAAAAAATTTCAAGAGACTCTCAAGTCGAAACAAAAAGACATTAGAGCATCTTAAACGCAGCTAATTGTTATTTTTTCATACACTGTCTCAGGTGTTACAGTATGATTAATTATCACCAGCTCACCCGCACACTCGCTGTTCTTTTTATGTAGTTTACATTTGGAAGTGTCGTTTAGTACCTTGGCTTCCATTGTGCCTTTTTGTTCAATAACCCTTAAAATAAAGTGCATAATTGTGTTTTTATAAAGAACACATTGCTGCCGAAACTTAGGAATATATTATTATCTGTAATTCCTTCACTTTATCTTGATATTTCATATGAAGACATCTACAAGGCGTGTTCACAAATTAACTTCCCTTCGAACACAGGAAAAGACGTGTCCAGCATAAATGCTCCATGCCTTAATCTATCTTTTAATTTAATCACCTTTGACATTAGGGTATTCGAGATATTGTGGCACAAACATAGTCAACTTATGGAAGTACATCGTAAAAACAACCTCTGCTACTACAGTCTTTTATAGCCATTTCGTGAAGTAATGAGTTAAGGACTGTCAGAGACACGTGTTGCAAGACAGGAAGTTAAAAAGCGTCCGTTCTCCAGAAGTTTCTCATTAACATCCTCTACCAGGTCTGTCGGGACCAGAGACGTCCCTCTGCTTCGCACGGCATCATGAACGCTTTGTCGCCCTTCATTAAGCGTGCGAACCTGCTTCCGCACCAAGGATGTGCACGTTGCATGTAGTATATACAGTTTGCAAATTTTTAAAACAGATATTTCGTGTCAGCATGAGTACCAAAACTCACTTTTTCACGCCCTGCATTCAATGGGCCATTCACCAGTGGAGCTTGGTTTTGACTACTCTACTTTTAGTGAAGCAATACAAATTGGTGGCGGTTGACAGATTGTTTTATAATAAACGACCTCTCGCACACTTTATTTTATTTCACAATACTCCCAGCCGTATTACGGGACGAGACAGGAGTGGACGATACCGAGGAAAACTTCCACTGCAAGGACGCAACACTTACGAACTCGCATCTTCTATAGGAGTATCGAAAAGAGACAATGACGAAGCTCACATCCTAGCAACGACAACGCATCTTTTACTTATTGAACAGTACACTTAAAGCACTGTCGAATTCCAAAGCTGTCTCAGGAGTAACAACCTCCCCGGAAAGTTTTAAATATTATTTTTTAATGCTGCAATCCCCAGCTTGGGATTTAAGTAGGTAGTAACATTGCTGCAAGTAGAACATGCTGGCAAAACACAAACAAAGCAAACATGCCAACCAAAAATGATTTCATAAATTTAGAACCTAATAAAAAAAGATTGTTTAACTTTGTTTATGCAGGCAAGAATTGGAGTAAGCACTTTTGGGTGATGCAAATGCTCTGAACGATGGCTTTAAGATGCGGAGCATCTCTTGCTCGGGTCTATGTCCCGCGGCGTCGTAGTCCGCACCCGCACTACGCACGCGCAACTCTCCTCCTTCCCTCTCTCCAACAGCTCCGCGTTACTCTCTCCGCTCGCTCTCTCTACCAGCTGCGTGCACTTCGCGTGGTTCGCTTCGACTCACACTGCGCGCGCATGCCCAACTCTCCTCCTCTAGTCTCCTCTCCTTCAAGTGTGAATATAAGCAGCGGTAGCGCGCGTTCCCCCGGAGGAGTGAAAGGAGGATAGTTTTGGGCGCGCGGGTCGCAGCGCCACGCCAGGGCTTTCCAGTGGGGTGGGCTTTCCCTGCAACTCTGCGGCTGTCGTCTGCTAGCGTTTCTCGGCCGCTCGCGTCCGCCGCAGCCCAAATCCGGCCGGCCAAAAGAAATCTGTCAAGAAGGGAATAAATTAATTAAGTAAAGAGAAGCTATGCTTGCCAATTCTAAGGAGGATAATTTGGAAATCATGTAAATATAAGCAGAAGAAAAGTTATGCTAAATCTAAAAGAAGAGAGCTATCGGGGGCTGGTGCGGGGAGAACCGACGCGACGGAAGAAGGAGAAAAGAGAAATGAAATGCAAAAGGAAGGAAAAGATTAGCAATTAAAAATAAAGGCAAGCGAGAAGCTGTACCACGAGTTCGGCGCTGTTGACTCCACTTCACTCCGTTCTTCCGATGAAGTGTGATGGAAGCAACAGTCCCGTCAGTTAGTCGGTTGGCGCAAGCAAGCGTCAGCACCACCCCACAAACTAACAGCAACGCTACGTCCACTGAAGACAAAGCTGCGCAGCGAAGGGCACGCGACGCTGAGCGCAAGCGCTTGAAGCGAGCGGCAGACCCTGAACTACGGCAACGAGAAGCGGCGTCCATTCGCAAGTTAACAACGTAATAACACGCAAGTTAACAACGCTACTAACAACGTTACTAACACCGTTAATAAAACCGTTAATAACGATCCGCGATGCTCCGCATCCCCCCATGGTTCCCCTCGGGAAGATGGTGTTTGACTTCATATACTTAGAACTGAAGAATTTAAAAAGGTCAAAATAAATTTAAATATAAATAATTTCAGCCGCTGCCAGATTCCTTGATTCCTTAATGGCTGCTTGCCACCTTGCTTCTTTCAGCGCCGTAACCGATGTCGTGGTTCTGAAATCAGAAAAGATTGTACGTGCCGTAAGTGATTGAGACAATTTCAAGTTCATTTGAGAGAGAGAGAGAGAGTACCTGCCATGAGTTCCAGGCGCCGGATGCATAATCTAGTGTCGGTCTTACAAGGGCTTTGTAGCCAAAAGTTTAACAGGAGGTGATTTATATAGTTTTCTACGTAAATACCAGTTTTTATTTGTCTTCCTTATCTATTCCACGTGTTTATTCCATTTCAGATCGCTCGAGATAATATCACCTAAGTACTTATAACTGTCAACTTTAGCGTCAAGGTTATGATCAAAACATAATATATTTGTTTGTTGTAAAATGAATGTATTGTTTTTTGTTATGTTAATTCTCATAATATTTTACAACACCATGATGAGTTACGAGATAAGGTATTGTTTACATTCCCATGGTCGTCTACTGAATATACCTATAGGAGCATAAATTATTCAATCGTCCACAAACATTCTTATTTTCACTCCCCGTTACTGGTGATAAAAAAAAACAGTTCACAAATGTTTAAAAAAGCAGGGGACCCAACATTGAGCCCTGCGGAACTCCGGAATGCCCTCTTAGCAATTTTTGAAAACTGCCATTAGCATCAACGAATTGCTATAAATTTCTGAGTTATGCAGTAATCCATCTTATAATCAATGACGGTACACGGAAGTCAGTTTGTACATCAATTAACTTATAGTGGGGCACTAGACTGAAAGCTTTTGATGGTTCAATAAAAGCGGCATCCACTTACAGATGATCGCTTACATAACCAGATATTATATGATAACATTAAATTAATTGGGTTAATCTGGACAACCCACTACGAAAACCGTGTTAACTGGGTCTTAGTGTATGGTTCTCATCCATGAAATTGACTAGCCGCTTATGTAGAATATGCTCCAATAACTTACACGATGTATGTACAGGTCCAAGAAATAGGGCGATAATTGGCTATCAAGTCCCTTCCCCGCATTTTTAATGGCCACGACCCTTTCCATAAGCCACTCATCCGGTAAAATGAGTTTTTAACTGAACAAGGAAATTTATTTTTATTGATTTTTCAGCTTATTACGCCTGCATTTGATCACTGTATTCAAGCACCGGTCGTTTTTTATTCCTATGAACGAGCTTATAAATAAATGTCTCCCCTTTTGTTCTAACACAAAACTATACATTCTGAAACAGAAAAAGAGCCAGACAATTGAGCCCACGGGCTCGCACTTCCTCAACTAGATGGGGGCGACGCTTAATTTTGGATGTGACAATGGTATTAAAAAGTCGCCTTTTGAGGCTATGAAAATTGGAATGAATTATGATTGTATTTTTGGAGATTGGTGCAAATAAGAAAAGTATAACTGGTGGTTGCGCGTAAAGATACAAGTACGCCTCAACAATAGTCGGTTTCCCAACCCCCCCCCCCCAAAAAAAAAAAACGCATACTACTACTACTACAAGGACACTGACATAAACGTCAAAGTTTTTCAGTGCGATGACGCATTACCATGATCTAGGTGTGGCTTATTTAGAGTGGGTCCGAATTTCCGAGGCTCAGAAAGACAACCGCGCTACGAACCCCAGGAAGACACGAACATAATGTTTGTCGACAAGGAGAAAAGTAATGTGATATTCCGTAAGCCTACGTGGGAGACTCTAGTATGCATGGCCTGCCCAGAAGTCGGTGGGCCATTCTATTCGCTTAACCCTAAAATGCAGGATTTCGTACTTTTCCATGAAATTATTTGGACTGCTTGCTACCATAACACAAAATTCAAAATATGATTAGAAAAGGTTAATTTAAATTCGAACTAAAAAAATGTTGGGGCTCCAATCCACGCAGTGAAGGTGCTAGGCCAGCGAAGCCGTTGTATCTCCTGCAACGATTGACCCCTGCATTATAACAAATGCCGCCACTGGTCGCAGGACGCCGCCGCTGGTCGTATTGCCATTTCTTTTCCCTTTCCTCTCCTCGTATTCACGCTGCTCCTCGGGAGTCCTAACTATGCGTGTTTGTTTACGGATAGAAGGCTATTATATTCAATGTATCTAATAACATTGGAACATAAGATATGTCACAATATCTTTGGAGAAATGCTGGTCAGTAATACAGGACGGTAGTTTAAAGGTGAATTTTGTTTTCCGGAATTATGTATGTTGATTTTACGGCTAACTTTCTAGTCGTGAGGTCGTTACCAGACTAAAGGGATTCACAAAAAATATCGGTTAAAAACAGAGATGACGCATGCTTTGTTTTTTTTAGTACTTTTTGAGTTGATGAAAGAATCGCCATGACCTTTTTTTTTTATTCGTAAAATGTGCCACATGGCATAATAGATGGGGGGGGGGTTCAAAGAAAAGAGTGCAGTCCAGCGTCGTGCAGGAACTGCAAGAGCGACTTGTAATACTTGTTGTCATTCACCCATTGGGTGTAGTTATCGTGTGGGTGAACCTTTAGTCCGGCCTCGCGAGGTATCTTCTCACGGGTGGTCTTGGTCCCGGAGCAGAGCCACAGCAGATGATGAGCATCCGCCGTAGCCACAGGGGCCGGACACTTAGGGCAGGTTCCCGGGTCGACGGGTGTGTGTCCCCAGGTCCAGGTAACGGAAGGTGTTAGGGCCGCCCCAGCCCGAAGCCTCTGGAGAGAAACTTCCTCCACCCGGGAAAGGTTACGGGGAAGGGAGCAGACACACGGAGGGATTAAAGCGCGTGTGTCCCGTCTGAGGAGGTTTTTCTGGGCTATGAGGTCGGACCGGGGATCAGAAGGGAGGGAAGCGGGTGGGAGGTCAAGTAAGGGCTGAGTGTGGTGGGCATGGCCTACCTATAGCGGTGCTGCAACAACAATGAAATTGGTTGCTACGCGGGTTCTTCTTTCATATATGAAAGGCTAGTGACGTTACTCACCAGGTCGCAAGCTGCCGTCGCCGCGGCAGCTTGCGCAACAGTAATCTTTATCGGGAAACGTATGCGGTGAGCTCTACGTGCTTCGTATTCTTATCAGGAGTGCCTTATTATCAATTATCTGGTTCGGATGCTTGTTTCGTGCTTGTTCTTTATTGAAAAGAATACTGTGCTGTATGTTGTATGTGTAATGTATGCACTTTTCGCTTCAATCGCTGAAGGTTTTTTCTTCCATCGGGATGCCGACACAAAACAATTCGACGAACAAGTCATCTACATGCTTCGCTGTACAAAAACGACTAAATACTTCAAGTATCGTATATGATACTGGATGCATTGGTTCCTTTTAGATTGTGAACGTGGCGACAGCACCTTTTTTTATTCAAGCGCTGTTAAAATTTCTATGAAAACTACGGAGACGATGAGGTCGCTGCAAACAATACCAAGTACACGGGTGACAAAATGAACAAATCATCCACCAACGACCGTTTCGCCTGGCAATGGCGTCAATATTTTGACTGTAAACAAAGTGCATACAAATTTACTGTAGATTTGAACGGCGGCAAGAAGTTTGTTCAAGCACAGCGCAACAGAAAATTTCTCGCATTTTTTCAAATATGAGGGATGCACAGCCTGGACGCTTGCAGCGCTGCCTGGAAGTTGGGCTTTTCCAGCAAGTGATGTCGATGTTAGCGTGTCAGGAAGCCGTGCATCTGAGCGCCGAGCAGCCAAGCGGCTTCATCTAGAGGACCATTTCTGAGACAGGTGGCCCAAAACATGTCTCGGATGTTATATAGCACGGGCACACTCCTTGACATTGCCGACATGGCCCTTGCCGAAAAAGGCTATCGTGTCGCCTGACGAGGCACCAAGGTTTGGTATCTTAAGAAAATTGGATGACTACAGACATGAGACAAAGCACAATGTAGAACTTTTTTAAATTTATAAACAAACAGACCAAGCGAATGTTTATATCGAAAAAATCAGTTCCTCCTTATAATCAAAAGCAACTGATTTAAATTTGTTATGATGGCAGAGCAGTATGCTTTCAAGAAACATACATAGTGAGTATTTGCGTTGACTATATTTGCCTCCTTTAAGATCATAAATGTGTGATCACAAAGATACCTCGCGCTTCTTATTCGACCATTAACACTCAGCCTGTTTCACTTAAGAATTTTGCTCTGCCATAAATAATTGGCTCCAGCCCTCGCCTGTCTGAGAAACATCTACATACTCAAAGTGCGCCAAGGCTAACGGTTACTCCTTTTCTCACGCGTGTCTGGCACACCGACGGTGCAAATATTCATAAACTGTTATAATATAAAGTGCAGAAGTTATGCACATAATAGATGGCATGCAGTTAGGTAGTAATAGTAAGATCAGACACTTCGCAAAGCAAGACAAAAATTTCGTGAAACGCAACAAAAGACAAACAAACAAACAAATACAACACCTTCGCCAAGGCGCGGAGGGGCTTGAGGAGCGACGATTTGAATCCACCTTATGGCGGCCGCGTCACGTGATTCCAAGATGGCTGCACCCATGCGTCGGAGGGCGAAAAGGTCTACAGTCTGTGAAAGCTCCTAGTAATTATAGCTTTTTGCTAACTTCCTTTGTAGTCTTGAATCTTTGTTTAAGTTTGCCGATGTTGGGCATTATCTTTATTAAACGTTACGCCATTCAAGAGTAACAATTGAAAAAAATTGTCAAGCAAAATTGTTTCTTTTTCTTTTTTTTAAACACCGCTGTGCACGACAGCGGTTTCCGGCAGAAATAAAGAATAAAAAACAGATAAGCTAGGAACCGAGGGGAATAGGATTAATACCCGTGCCACACGGGCAACTCAGAATGCCATTTACAACGAATGACATTTGAGCGAACGGCCAATCAGCGAGCGAGACTCCGGGCGTAGCGCATTCCACGCGCGACAGAATGCGAGCTGATTCGCCGATCACACAAATGTCATTCGCTGTAAATGGCATATCGAGTTGCCCGTGTGGCACAGGTATTATTGTTTGCGCCTTCTAATATTGAAGGGATGGGTGAAAGGCAGAGAGGTAAGCCAGGGCCCAGGACTCGCCTTCTAATAAGGCTCTCATTATGTGTTCGGCCATGGAATTTGCGCGTATTAATTGTACTCTACTAAACACCCCTTTTTTTGTAAGTCCGCCCTGCGCCATTGCCATGCGTGGGTGCTATCCTTTATTTTGTTTCTGGATCTAGGTGTTTATATATGTGAAAAATTATTTACGTCAGACTAAGAACAATGCATCATTCAAAATGATTTGTGCCGCAGTACGCGCAAGTTGGGATAAAAAGACACGATTAACTAATTAAATTTGACTTTCCTATGAGAGTTGTCACCTTTTCACCCAGAAAAAAAGTGACGTCACAGTCTCCGATTTGCATGTAGCGTTTTTTACCACAGTGTTTTGACGGCGCGTCCTCGAGTGTCAATTTTTCTGGGACACAGATTTCCTATGTCATATCTTCGCACGACGTCTATAAGATGCATGCTCGTTAAGCTTAGAAAATGTCAAATAAGCAGCGGTGAATAGTACCCTTCTGTGCAACACTATGCTGATATTTTTCCCTGTATCGAGGAGAGGAGCTTTATACTAATGGAACCAGGCGCTAAAGGCGGCGTTACTCTTGCTTTGTATATGTAACACGTCTACATCAAGGGCCTCAACAAACTTTCGGCACTTGTAACACTGTAACCTAACCTAACGTAGTACAACCGCTGTTCATCCTTCTCTTGAATATCTGTGGCCACCCGTCATCGGGATATGACACTATCAAGACTGGACTTGTGGACTTTTTTTTCTTTGTACTAATTAGTTTTTAATTTGACCGAGTCACGCAGAAATAAGATTCAGTTACTTCATCTGGAGACCTGAAAAAACTCCAGCCTTGTTCTCACCCTATCCTGCGCCGTCTTTGCCTTATAATATTGAACCTTAAAACATCAAGAAATGACAAGCATTCCAAAAAAATATTAACAGTACATTGCTGTGCTTAATGATGGACACGCCAGCTGTACCAGATTTTTCGTTGAACCTAAGAAGGCAGAATGCAAGTAGAAGTAGCGTTTTCAGTCGAACTTTGCAGGCAATTTAATTTTGTTTCTTTCCTAGACCTAATTTCAATTAATAATTCTTTATGTATCAGGAGCGAGGGAAGAGAAGAGTCACATTTGAGATCTCTGCGACAAGTAAGTTAATAAAACAAAACAAAGTAACCAAAGCCTGTTGCGTGAACTTGAATAGAGTCATCCTGAAAGCCTCAGAGTTAAAGCGGATATATTTTAAAAGAATTTCTGAGCTAAGTCTCTTAGAGAAATGGCGGATGTTACTGTGAGGCTCCCAGAAAATTCAGTTTCCTGACAATTTCTGGAAACGAGTAACTTGCTTAGTTGCGGTTGGATCGACGAATGATTACTTTTAGCAGCGTGTCTAATTGCCTCGTTCGGCCCATCTCTATTTTCCAGGCAACAAGTTCAGCTGCGACTGCAGGATCTCCTGGATCGCGCATCTGGCCAACGCCACCAGGAACGACAACTTCCGGCGCGAGCTGCGGCACATCAAGTGCGACTTCGCGGCGGCCGACGGTGCGACGGGTACCAGCAGCAAGGTGGCCCGCCTCAGCGCCAAGGAGCTCAACTGCCCCGAAGACCACGAGAAGCCCAAGTTCGAGAACTCACGCCACGACACCAAGGTCGACAGCACGACAATGACCACCGTCGCTTCGCCGGACGAAGGCGACATCCTCGAACACCGGGACGACAGGAACCAGATCGAAGAGGAGGAGTCTGAAGAGGCGCTGGTCTCGGAGGCGCGGGACGACGCGACCGCGACGACGCAGACAATGAAGAACGAGATTGACATGGTGCTGAGTCAGCGGAAGGTGATGCAGAAGCAAGCCGCCCACTCGCGGAAGGACAACGGAAACTCAGGCGCCTCGCTGGTCGGCTGGAGCATCACGCTGCAGCTTTTCTTCGCCGTGGTGGCGAGCGGGATGAGCACCGCAGGGGTTTTGGTCCGGCATAGCTGATCTCATCAAAGCAAGATTATGCCTGTTTTTTTTCACTTAAACAGAATGCGCGTGACGAATATATGAGACCTATTAGGAAGTAGAGTGGGTGCAAAAACCACCGGTACGCAGTCAAACCTCTTACACCTCAGTCAATGTAAATTCTTGTATACAGGGCTAGGGGTTTTCGCTCGTGGTTTCGTTGATATGAATGTGTTGTATACTTACAACACCTTAATTATATCAAACGATTGCACGAAAGTGATCCTGAATATTTATTTCTGAAGTGTATATATTCGCGCGTCAAGATACGATGCTGCAAAAACCGCTTTACCTGGCGGCGGTGTCGGTGAAGTCTTCAGGATCATTTATACTTCTATTAAATACGCTGTAAGCTATGAGAAGTTCTTCGGTGCATGCTGCATCGGGAGGCGGTCCAAATAATATTCACTGAACCTCTTTTAATCAATTTTTCCAGCGGAAAAGGCCATCAATACAATGTCCCAATTGTAAAACAAATGAGAAAATAATTTTAGGGCAACAAATACAAATAAAACATTTAGACGTTAGATGATTTGACAATGTGAGGTCAGTCTTCGAGAATATGACGACACTGGTTCTTGTCGTATAGATAAGGGCGTGGTCCCCAACTGCTGGCCTGGGTTCTTTAACCTGCACTCCGCAGTAGTGATATTCGTCCGCACGCCGGTACCAGGTTCGTCCAGATCGAAACGTTCAGGGGTGGGGACTAAAGTCAGAATTTCTCTATTTTGCAGCGATAACTTTAGCTTTACGTGGTCTAAACTGCGGTTTCAAAAAAAAAAAAAGAAGGGAAGGTTTCTGAGATGGAGTAACCGTCAGAGCGCGGTACGGCTCGCCCTTCTTATTCGCTAGTCGATGGGGAGTTTTAGGGAACCGTGTTTGCACATCCGATACGGTTCGATGGGCCGTCTGGTACCAACTGCGCATGCGCTACCACAGAAGACTCGCATATGCGCAGTTCGTACCGGAGGGCCAATCGTACCGTATCGGGTGTGCAAAAACGGTTCCCTGAAACTTTCTAATAAACTAGAAGTGAACCGTAGTCGTAGCTAGTATAGTCACTGGCAGGGAGTGTGGCTTAATGTGCTTTTTGTCTCGTCAGTCGATCTTTGGAATCCTTCTCGTCGGATGCAGCAATCTTGTTGGCTGAGAAATGATAATAAGGTGCTCGGAATTCGCCACGCCCTGCGTTATTTAAGCTCTCAGTGACGATAGGAAGAACGTGAAAAAAAAGCTCTGTCTCAAGGTAGCAGCCGTCGTTTCACTCAGAGACTGCTCCAAAGAAGATAAGTGTCACAACGAAACGCGAGCTGCCGCTCCACGTTCCTTTGAGGTTCCTTTTCGACCTCACAAAGGGAGAGTGTCGAATGATTGGTGTTTCGTGTGCATCACGATGCAGCATACATGAAAGAACTTTGGAATGTAGTAGGAATGCACCCACAGCGATTGAGGTTCGAGATGATTTACGGCGTGTCTACTTGAGATTCTTTTTTTCTCCTGTTTGGAGCCAAAGCTATTTGCGTGAGCAAATTGCGGGTGGTTCTTAATGTGGCAGGTTCTCGGCCGGTGAGATCACCTCACATACATAAACGATCCCGCTCGCTGGAAGCGTTCCCGTGAGCTAAAACGGACGTCACATCGGTCTGTTAACCTCGAATCATTTGTTCTCGAAAACGCGTTTTGTTAAAAAATTTTACTCTGTATTTATCTTCACTCTCTCATTCGTGTCTCTCATTTTGTTTTCGGGTCCAGTGAGCAGAATTTTATGCGTGCACCCGTAACCTTGTTGCATGGATTATTACTTGACGATTAAGGGATACAGTGATATTTGTTTTGGATAGTTTAGAATCTTGCGAAAGGCTAGGTTTTTTTTAGGCTAGTTTGAAACACGGATTCGATTTACTAATCGTGCTTGTTTTTGTGCGAATAAAAAAAACTTGTATTTTATAGAAAGTCGTGTGCATAGGTAACATTAAATAATTATTGACACCTCCGTAATAAGCACACAGAAAGCTCTTAACTATAAAAATGTTTTCTAAAGAGCGTTCATAAATACGTTATCTAAAACGTAAAGGGCGCATCTGAGTCCAAGCTTAACCACTAATGTTTTAAGCCACTGCATTTTAGGGTGATTCTTCCTTCTGTCACTGTCTCCGACTTTATATGTTGAAATTGAGATTTATGACACGAATGCAAACAAACAAAATCCGGTTAATCAATACAATTTTGAGTATTTTTATTTGTTCTTGAAGGTAGTGATCATATGAACCAAACTCGTCAATGGTAAGCGTTCAAAAAAAAAGGAACCTGAGATTATTTTACTCTTTGTAGTTTCTCCAAAATATACAAATGGAAACAAACAAAACAATTACTATGAATGCTAGGATGGCAATAACCATGTTTGACAATTAAGAAGCAACATCCCCGAAGCGTGTGATTTTCGCTGTTTTTCGCAAGGCCTCGACACGAGCCAGTTGAATGTTTGGGAAGCAAAGTATACGTTATTGAAAGAATAAACACAGGTACGGACGCGAAGATACGTGAAGATATGTCTTCATGTCCGTCCCTGTGTTTATTCATTCAGCAACGTATAATTTCATCAACGTGCTCACCTTCTAAAAGAAATATACCAGCCGTGTTTTTTTGTTTTTTTGCTGCCTTTCCTAGAGGCGAGGCCAATTAAGATGATAGCGCATGCTGATTTTATTTAGTCGTCATACTAAAGAATAGTATTTTCAAAGCTTGTACAGATACGTTTGAGTGTAAATATGAATCATGTTGAAGTTGGAGCATCACTGTCTCATGCGGAGCGCTTTCTACATTTTTGACAGAATGAGGGATGCGTTAGTCGTGACATTAGCATCCTATTGCGCACCCTAGACGTAGCTAGTCACAACGTGTTTTCGTCTCAATTTCGTGAGTGCTTCCGTTACATTTCTCCTTGTGCAACACGCTTTACCCCTACAAAAATATGTGTGGACGTCCTATGTCCATTCTTTGCCGTTCTATTACCCTTGTCCATCCTGTGGATTCCTGTAGACAGTTCTTGGACCATGTATAGACCGCTGGTTTGCCATAGAGACGGCCACAAGAACTCTATAGGGATCTCCGCGAAACAAAGAGTTTTTGTTTCCTCTTCTGTTTCCATGCTATGTAGTCTTGGTGAGTTTATGGACATCCTATTGCCTTTCTGTGGTGTGCGCTATATATTGGTAGATTATTAAAGTGAGGACCAGTAGATGTTTTCTTTAGGTGTAGGGAGGTGTCCGAGTTAAGGAGTTGTTAATTAAGCGCCGGTCATCAAAATGTTGCATTGATGTCTGCGAGCGTCATAACACCAGTCTTGTACACGTTACTAAATAAAAGTAATCGATTACAATTACTATTACTCTTGGCTAAAAAGTATTCGATTAGATTACTTGATTACTCGACAGCAAAAGTAATTGGACATTACTTTAAAAAGTAACCGTTACTTTTCCGATTACTTTATTGTGTGAAGACTTACATCTTTAGTGCTCATAACAATGAACTACTTCCTACCTCGAAACCTTGCTTGTCACAAAGACCACGTAGGGGAAATACGGAATCTTGACGTGTATTTGAACTGGCTTTGTTATATTTTGCATCCGCTTTAGACATTCTTCGGTTCTGGTTCTCCTACGGGCTGCGAGTAGATACCGTAAGCAGGATTGTTTTTTTTTCTGTGTGTGTGCGCGTGAGGGGGTTAGTTTGAACGAAGGACTTACAAAGCTACATTCTTCTCCCTCAAACTCCGCCCTGAATGGCCTTTGTCACGCACTGGGGCTTCCCTGCGGCTTCCCAATCCCAGTCCCAACTCTAAACAAAACGGACATTCCACAGAAACTGTACATACAAAGGGGTTGACCTCGTTTCCTACAGCTCCGCAAAAATCTTTCTTTTTTTCCGTTCGGAAAAACAAGCAAATTTCATTTTCGTCATTTCAGAAAAAAAAAGGTGTGTGCGGGGGGGGGGGGGGGGTCTTGTGGAAAAATAGTAACGGTTACAAGTAATTTTTATTACTTCAAAAAGTAATCAGATTACTCTTGTGATTACTGCCTAATCAAAGTAATCAACTGATTACAAAATTACTCCAGAAAGTAATCGATTACAAGTAATTTGATTACTTGTAATGCGTACGGTACAATGTCTGGTCCAACCTTAGGGGTATATTCATTGTGGAGATGGAAGTGTTCAGTATGTACCGATGTAATTCCTTTACTTTCTCAGTGGGAGGTAGGTGTATGTGGGTCTCTGCGGCCCCCATAAATATTCGCAACTTTCACAACCCATGGGGGGCGCACTGGCGCCTATCAAAATGGCGGTCATCTGGATGATCGTCGTAGAACAGCGGTGCTAGGCTGGGATGCGACGCTCAAGTAATTCTAGTTTTGCTATATTCGAGCAGTATCAGAGCCTTGCGTTATTTTTTACGTAAGGGAAGTGTAGGCAAGCCCTTTTATTATGAGGCCAATCATCCGGGAGCTAGGGAGCGCGATTCTCACACCGCGGTACCACCATCGCTTAAAGTTGCGAATACCCTGTGCTTTCTCTATGGACCCCGTAGGGACTCCGTGCAGACCCTGTATGGCTTCTCTGAAGACCCCATGAGGACCCTGTGTAGACCCTGTGTAGACCTTGTGTAGACCCTGTGTAGACCCGGTATGGCTTCTCTGCAGACCCCATGAAGGCCCTGTGTAGACCCTGTGTGGACTCTGTGTAGACCTTCTGTAGACCCTATATGGCTTCCCTGTGGACCCCGTGCGTACTCCCTATAGACCTTGTATGGCTTCTTTGCAGACCCCTAAGGGCCCTACTCTCTTAAAACTAACTTTTACAAAGCACGTTTTTGCGTAAAAACAAGTGGAAAAAAGCTCTTTTTGTAGAAACCTTTATTGGAGATTAGTACAAAATGACAGGAGTGTGATGTTGGCATAAACTCTTAGCTTATAGGGTTTTGCGGTACAATTAATATTGTTTTTATACAGCCATGCCTCACCGACGATTTCAGGTAGCGCGTCCCGACCTGGGTGCGTCCTAACTTCAGTGGCAATTCGCGGTGCGTCCTCCTGGGAGACGGGGGTTGGCATCCCTGAAACCCCTGTACCATATATGTTTCGGCGCCAAAATGGCCGATTACAGCCAAAATAAAAGAACAGTCACACGCTGTCGAAAATCGATGCTCCCTAACCAATACACGCGGTCGTGCAGTTCTCCGAGTGGCCGCTGCGGGAGAAATGGCGGCGTTGCGATCGCAATTAGTTTGGTTTTCAAGTGCGGATCGGTGCCGGTTTTTCAGAGCAAGCTCTTTGGCAATTTTCCAACTGACTTGTTCTAGTAACGTTGGTCGCGGTGCGGACCCCGTAGCGGACCCCCTTAAGACTCAGTGGCTTCTGTACGGACCCTGTAGGGGCTCCCTTTAGACCTTGTATGGCATTTCTGCAGACCCCATGAGGACCCTGTGTAGACCCCATGTAGACACTGTATGGCTTCCCTGTGGACCCCCTGGGAACTCCCTGTAGACCTCGTATGGGTTCTCTGTGGGCACCCTATAGACACCGTAAAGACCCTGTGTAGACACCCTATAGAGTCCCTATGGACTCTATGTGGTGTCTTACTATAGAGAGGGTATAGGATGACCTCATATCGTCTATAGAATAGGACGTCCATAGAACGTCCGTTGGCCAATATTCTATAGGGCATCCATAGGACGTCTTCACAAAGGCAACAGCAGTTGTGGTCTGCCTATAGATGCCTTTTGTTCTGCCTATGGACGTTGATCTATAGAACGTCCTAGGAGTGTCCATACATATTTTCGTGAGGCAGTCACCTCAAATATGGCGTCCAGTGAATACCACCTATTGGGGTTGTGTGATATTTATACAGCGTGTAGTTGGTCAGCCATTTCAAAGTTGCGACAAGTCACTCGCTGTAGATGAGCAATTTAGCCAGTGCAGTACAACCGCTAGCCTGGAGTCTTTAACGTGCTCACTTTTGTGCATGCACAGTTAACAGTGTCCTCAAATATGGCGTCCAGTGACTACTCTCTATACCAGACGGATCCGAGCAGCTGCAAATCGAATTAGTCCAAAACTTGAAGCGCCCCATCGCGGCGTAATGCCACGTTATGCATTGTGGGAATCAGTGGACAGCAAAATCTATACGCGCTCTGATCCCGGCCTACAGGCTCCCAGAATGCAGCAGCACGGTGACGGATATATGGAAGTAGGTTGTTGGAATCATTGCCTAGTTTTCTGCCTTTGCGAGATGTCAAGAGAAAGGGATGCTTTGGCTGACTGCCAGAACGTTTATAGTAGCTGAAAAGTGGGAAAGCAAAGCGGTCAGCCGAGCGGAACTCCACTCAGTGGTTTCTAAAACGAAAAAAAAAGACCGTTGCCTAGAGCTGATTGACTCCAGTACAGCTAGCCCCTTCCCCTCCCTCCCCCCCCCCCACCCCCCCTTCCCCAAAAAAGAAGAGAAATTGAGAAAATTTTAATGGGTAATTTTGTAATTTATTACAGGAAAAAAGTAATTCAATTACAAGGATCGTTAATCCTTTGAGGAAGTAATTGAAGCGTTACAAAATTACAGTAAAATGTAATCGATTACAAGTAATCTATTACTTGTAACGCGTTAAGTACAAGTCTGGAAACAGGACAGGACACTACGAATCTCCGCTTCGTGTTGTCCTGTCCGTAATCTCCTTTGGCTGAGTTGTCCTGTTCTTGTTTCCCCAATCTCCAGAATTAAAGAAATGACACACAGGTCTGCGTTTTGGCTCGCGGCAAGTGTGCATGAGCGGAAAAATAAATAGGTGTATAGCGCCTGCGGATAGTCTCTACTAGCCGATGTTTGCCCACAAGATTTAGAGAGAGTGTTCAACCGGTCAATATTTTCCTCTCTGCCCGAGGGGTTGGTTTTCCAGGATGTTAGGTTTCCCGCCGTTGGGAGCTGCACGATATGATAGAAAACGCTCTTGGTTTTCTACCCTCTGCAAGCCTTAACCTAGTTCGCAAACACCGTCAAGCTGTTTTTTTATGTTTATTATTCAGCGACCTCACGGAGTGGATTGGTGGAACATCGGTTCGCAAAACGGTTTCTCGTGTTTTATTAATTAAGTTCATTCTCTTTATGTTTATATATATTTTGTTTTTGTTTCTCTTCTCTCTCACGCATCGAATGTTAAACCTTCAAGGAGTGGTATTTTGGTTTGCTTCCTTCCGCGGGGTTACTTGAAGATGATTCTTTTTATTGGTGTCTCGCAACACACTGGTGTCTTTTTCTAACCATCTGAGTCAACGAGGAAGGTCATTCTTATCCTCCTCCAATGATCATGCTTCTCAGTGAAAAATCCGCCAATCACTTTTAAGCATTGGTCGATCTGAAAAAGGAAAACCAATGACAGGTGTTTCTCGTCTCACCGCAGGGGAAAATACTCTCAGAGGCTTTTGGAAATGTTTCAATTTTACCAATTGAAATTGACTTTGTGAGCGAACGAAAAGGAGCAAGTGAAGATACAGAACCAAGTGTGCTTTCCGCCCAAAACTATTGAAAATAAAACGGGTTCATTTTTTTTTCTTCAGCCAAATCTAGCTCACGTATTTCATACGAGCACTCTGTCACCCAAACTGCGTTCGGTAACAATCAATTCGTCGGAGAATATTCAGGATCCCGTTCGTAATTAATTCACGACAAAACGGAAGTGAAAAAAAACTATAACGATGCTCGTAGACCACACTCTCTACGAGCAATGCCAGTCGAGGCCTGCTTCTGTGATGAATTCTGACATCATGAGATAAATGGCCGCCATGGCCGCCATCAGTCACGACAGCCAGAAACAGCTGCGATGGGCTCTCGTGATCCTTGCTGTGTTGTGCGCTGTCTTTCTGCTCAACCACTGCCGGAGAATGACAGCCTACGAGAAGAGAGCAGGAGACTTGCAAGGTGAGCTGCTGGTGCTCTTGGTAATACATTATCGTAAGAACATGTGTTCTTGTTGCAAGTTATTTTAAGCAAAAACGTTTTTTTTAAGCAATACAACGATTGCGAGCAATCGAGAAGACGAATTCCGTTGATGGCAGCCGATGACAAAGATTGCAACGCTATTTGGGTGATTTAATTACTTTCTCAACAGTTACTGGCGACTGCGAATTCTGTCTTATTATTACAGCGAAACCTTATAGACGTTTTTTTACAAGGCAGCTCACACAAGCTTAAAAAATTTCATTTATTCATTCTTCTCATAGATTTGTGTGTATTGCCTGGTGTGAAGCAATGGCCGCCGGTGCTACCACCGTCGGGCTCCCGATCCGCGATCCAGCCTACTGCAATATATTGTCACGAAGGACAAGTGATGAGGCGGTGAATAACTGAGTAAACTAAATGTTTAACCGGGCGAACTTGTGCCCAGAAATAAAGAAGGAAACAAAAGGTAACAGTAGAGCGTCGCGGGCGTCTAAGTCGGCGAAAGAGCAGAGTCGAACGCTGGGGCGAAAAGTGACTCCGGCTTGCCACGCGGAGCCCTTATGTACACGCGTGGGCTTCTGCCGGCCAAGTAGGCAGCGCGCGCGTAGCCTAACGGTTATCGTGCCTGCCTCCCACGCGAAAAGCCAGGGTTCGATTCCTGGGAGCGACATATCTTTTGCTTATCCCCGCAATTTAGTGTTCTGGTAAATTCGAGAATCCTGGTGCTCGTTCGAGGCCCGAATGCTCTAAGCATCGAACTTTCTGCGCCGATTATTCCAGAAGCCCACGCGTGTACGTAAGGGGCTCCGCGTGGCAAGCCGGAGTCAGTTTTCGCCCCAGCGTTCGACTCTGCTCTTCGCCGACTTCGACGCCCGCGACGCTCTACTGTTAACCTTTTGTTTCCTTCTTTATTTCTGGGCACAAGCTCGCCCGATGAAACGTTTAGTTTACTCAGTTATTCACCGCCTCATCACTTGTCATTCGTGACATTCTGGTGGAGGTGCGGGGTACGCACCCTATATTTCTCAACCGTACCCCTCCGAGGACCCGTTCCGCAAGCCCCACTCCAAGTCGTCGACTCTTGGAAGAGGCAGGGCCTCGGGCAAGCCAGCGTCTGAAAGGACAACGCCCCGAGTTTGGACCATTGCCGGACAAAACAAAGAAGCTACCGAAGCCGACGATGAACTCCATGGCCCAGTCGATGGAAAACCCCCAAGCAGCACCGTCCTATATCTTCCTGCCTGTGGTTCCCCGTGTGCCGACGCCGTTCCACGGTGAAATCTACGAGGACGTAGAAGAGTGGCTGCAGCACTACGAACGTGTGACCCGCTAAAACGCTTGGACTGCTGAACAGCGTCTCCAAAACACTTACTTCGCACTGGAGGGAACGGCAAGACAATGGTTTGAGACCCACAAGGCTTCCCTCACGACGTGGGAGACATGCATGGAGGAACTAAAGCGCACCTTCAGAAACCAACACCGACGTCAACGAGCCGAGGACATCCTTCAAAGAAGATGCCAAGGTCTGAACGAGAGCGTGACAAGCTTCACTGAAGATGTCCTGCGCCTGTGCGCCCGTGCCGACCCTGGAGCCGCCGAAGATAAGAAGCTGCACGTCCTCATAAGAGGCGTGAAAAGCGAGATTTTTGGCGGCCTCGTTCGCAACCCACCGGCGACCGTGGACGAATTTGTTGCGGAGGCAACTAACATTGAACGAGCGTTGTCGGCCAGGGCGGGTCGTTATCAGAGACTTGCCGGCGTAGCTGCCACCTCATCCCTTCCATCTTCCTTCCTTGACCTCGGCGAAGTTGGCATCGAGAACCTTCGGGAGGTCATTCGGGATGTGGTTCGAGAAGAACTGAGGCGGTTGCTCCCTTCTCCAGAACTACCCGCCGCTGTTTCGATCGCCGAAGCTGTTCGCGAGGAGGTACACCGGGCCCTCTTGCCGGATGTCCCCGTCGCAGTGGCTCCCGAACAGCCGGTCCTGACCTACGCCCGCCGCCGCCAAGAGAGAACCTCCCGTCACAGGACACTACCAGTCAGCTCCCAGACATGAGGCACCGGCGCCGAAGTATGCTCCACGCCCAGAGCAGCGTGGTGCGAGGAAGACCGACGTTTGGAGGACGGCCGACCGACGCCCGCTGTGTTACCACTGCGGGGAAGCTGACCATGTGTACCGCCGATGCCCATACCGACGACTCGGGCTGCGCCGGTTTCACCCGAACGACCCGCGCCCCCGTCATGGTGAACGTCCTAGCGAGATCGACGACTACCTGCGACGACCCCAGTCCCCCGAGCCTGCGACCCGCAGAGAGTTCCGGTCGCCGTCGCCGCGACGTCCAGCTTCGCCGATGCACCGACCCCGACGTTAAAGCCTGTCGCCCCTCGCTCCTCGCCGGGGAAACTAGGCGCGGCAACCCCTGGAGGTGGAGTTGCCGAAGACGACCGACGTAAAGAGCCTCCAAGAACGACGGAGCGCTCCCACTCTCCTGACGCTACGCATCACAACGACGCTATTGCATCGGTGTCCAACAACCTAAACGTTATTATCGACGGCCACGACGCACCGGCACTCGTGGACCCCGGAGCAGACTACTCAGTCATGAGTGGGAGGCTCTCCGCCGCCTGCGAAAATTTACGACGCCCTGGGGAGGGCCACAAATTCGAACCTCCGGAGGACACCTTATCACGCCTATCGGAAGTTGCACGGCTTGCATCGAAATTCACGGCGAAACGTGCCCTGTGAAATTCGTCGTTCTACAAGACTGTTCTAGGGATGTCATTCTCGGCATGGACTTTCTGTGTGAATACGGCGCCGTCTTAGACCTGGGTGAGAACAGATTGACACTACGGAAGCCTGTTCCGCCTCCAGAGAAACCCCAAACAGCGTCAGCCGCCGTCCGAGTCGCCGCCGACCACGTGAACCTGCCGCCGCGATCGTGTGTTGTCGTACCCGTCGTGACCGATACAGCTACCTGCGGCGAAGTTGTCCTGGAAGGCAACCTTCAATTGCTTCTGGGGAGAGGAATCGGCGTTGCAAGAAGAGTGGCTGAACTTCAGGATGGGCGCACCGTGGTGCTCGTGACGAACTTACGACAAGAAACACAACACCTCACGAGAGGTGCCGCTGTGGGCCACGTCGAGGAGCTTCAAAACTCCTCCGAAATCGCCGCGATTGCTGACGAATCATCGCCACCTCAGCAAGACATTGCACCGCCAGCGCAGCTCGACATCTACCCGAAGCTTCCAGGCCCGAAACGACGACAGCTGACTGACCTCCTCACCGAATTCAGCGACTGCTTGGCGAAGTCGTCGAAGGTGCGCCAAACCGCCGTTGTGAAGCATCGCATCGTTACCGAGGACGACGCGCTCCTGTGCACCGATCGCCATACGGAGTCTCCGTAAAAGAAAGGGAGGTCATTCAAGAGCAAGTGCAAGAAATGCTGAACGACGACATCATCCAGCCTTCAAGCAGTCCGTGGGCCTCTCCAGTCGTGCTTGTCATGAAGAAAGACGGAAAGCTTATGTTCTGCGTGGACCACCGGCAGCTCAACGCGGTGACGAAGAAAGACGTCTATCCACTCCCCCGCTTCGACGACACGTTAGACCGGCTGCGCCACTCTCGATACTTTTCATTGATGGACCTGAAGAGCGGCTACTGGCAGATCGAATTCGACGAGCGGGACCGAGAGAAGACGGCTTTCGCCACGCGGGATGGAGTGTACGAGTTCAAGGTGATGCCCTTCCGCCGATGCACGGCGCCAGCCACTTTCCAGCGTGTCATGGACAATGTACTGGCAGGACTGAAGTGGCAGAGCTGTCTCGTCTACCTTGACGACGTCGTAGTGTTTTCAAGTGACTTCGACGAGCACTTGCGACGACTCCCAGCTGTTCTCCAAGCCATAAAGACCGCCGGACTCACCCTCAAGCCGTCAAAGTGCCGGTTCGCCTATGACGAACTGAAATTCCTAGGTTACGTGGTTAGTAACGAAGGCATTTGCCCAGACCCCGAGAAGACTCACACCGTCGCGGCATTTCCGGCGCCCACAGACAAGAAGGCTGTGCGAAGATTCCTTGGTCTTTGTGCCTACTATCGACGCTTCGTTCGGGATTTCGCAAGGATTTCCGCACCGCTCACTAAACTCACGAAGGACGCCGAGAAGTTCGAATGGGCCGAGGAGCAGCAGCACGCATTCGACGAGCTGAAGCAACGACTCCAGACTCCTCCTGTTATTGGACACTTCGATGGAAACGCGGAAACCGAGATTCATACGGACGCAAGTAACGAAGGCCATGTCGCGGTACTGGTTCAAGTGCAAGAAGGCACCGAGCGAGTCATCGCCTACGCAAGTTGATCACTGTCCAAAGCGGAGAGAAATTACTCCACCACTGAAAAGTAATGTCTTGTGGTCGTCTGGGCAATCACGAAGTTTCGCCCGTACGGGAGCCCTTTCCGCGTTGTCACGGACCACCAGTCGCTAAGCTAGCTTGCGAACCTAAAGGACCCGTCAGAACGTCTCGCTCGATGGAGTCTCCGACTGCAGGAGTTCAACATGACTGTGGTCTAAGAGTCAGGCCGCAAGCATAGCGACGCCGATTGCCTGTCCAGAGCCCCTGTCAAGACATCTCCCGGTAGCAGCGACGACGATGACGACGAGTGCTTCCTAGGCGCAGTGAACACCGACGACATGGCGCGACGTCAAAGAGACGATCCTGAAGTGCGCGCGCTAATCGAGCTCCTCGAAGGACGAGGGGGTACTGTCCCCCGTGTCTTCTCGAGAGCCCTGCCGACTTTCGGAGACAAGAGCACGCCGTGGCTGCTGGTAATCCCTACCGGCCTTAGAGCGGAGATCTTCCAAGCCTGCCACGACGACCCGACGTCCGGACACCTTGGTTACAGCCGTACGCTGGCCCGAATTCGTGAAACGTATTGCCGCGCTCGCAGCTGGCCAACTAGGCAGCGCGCGCGTGGTCTAACGGTTATCGTGCCTGCCTCCCACGCGAAAAGCCACGGTTCGATTCCTGGGAGCGACATGTCTTTTGCTTATCCCCGCAATTTAGTGTTCTGGTGAATTCGAGAATCCTGGTGCTCGTTCGAGGCCCGAATGTTCTGCGCGTCGAACTTTCTGCGCCGGTTATTCCAGAAGCCCACGCGTGTACATAAGGGCTCCGCGTGGCAAGCCGGAGTCAGTTTTCGCCCCAGCGTTCGACTATGCTCTTTCGCCGACTTCGACGCCCGCGACTCTCTACTGTTACCTTTTGTTTCCTTCTTTATTTCTGGGCACAAGTTCGCCCGATTAAACGTTTAGTTTTCTCAGTTATTCAACGCCTCATCACTTGTCATTCGTGACATTACCGGGCTGTTCGTCGATGGCTCGTATGACTGAACCGAACAACTTCTTGAGTCAGCTGTGCCATGAAGGACGACCCGCGATTGGTAATTAGCATTTCAGGTGCGCCGTGTCGAAGGAGAATAGACTCGACAAAAAACTTGGCGACTTCTACCGCCGTTCCCGATGGCAGGGCTTTCGTCTTGGCGTATCGTGTAAGATAATCAGTCGCGACGATAATCCACCGATTTACTTGCGCCGATGTTGAGAACGGCCCAAGTAAATCCATTCCGACCTGCTGGAAGGGCGTAGTCGGTGCAGGTATCGGCTGCAGGAGTCCTGCTGGCTTCATCGGAGGCTTCTTACGTCGTTCGCACTCATGGCACGACGGTGTGTACAGGTGGACTGTTTTCAGGAGTCTCGGCCAGTAGTACTTGTCACGAATCCGGGCGAGCGTCCTGCTGTAGCCAAGGTGTCCAGCCCTCGGGTCGTCATGGCATGCTTGAAAGATTTCTTCTCGCAGGCTGGCCGGAACAACTAGCAGCCAGGCAGGGTTGTTCGTTCCGAAGTTCTTCTTGAAGAGCAGGCCTCGCCGCTGAACGAAGCTTGGCAAGTCTCGGTCCAAGACTCGCGGAACTGAGCTTTCTTCGCCTTCGAGGTGGTCGATCACGGCGCGAAGTTCGGGGTCCTCTCGTTGAAGTGCTATCATGTCGGTATCTGTAATTGCTCCGAGAAAACGGGTGTCATCATCGTCGTCGGTTCTCTCAGGAGGAGATTTGGCTGGGGCCCTAGACAAACAATCGGCGTCATTATGCTTGCTGCCAGACTTGTTCACAACGGTCACATCGAATTCTTGCAGTCGAAGGCTCAAGCGAGCAAGGCGTCCTGACGGGTCCTTGAGGTTGGCGCGCCAACAGAGAGCGTGGTGGTCCGTGACGACGCGGAACGGGATCCCGTACAGGTATGGGCGGAACTTTGTTAACGCCCAGACGACAGCGAGACATTTCTTGTCGGTTGTCGAGTAATTTTTTTCTGCCTTGGACAGTGCCCGGCTTGCGTAAGCGATCACCCTCTCTGCTCCCTCTTGTTTTTGGGCAAGCACCGCACCTAGCCCTGCGTTGCTGGCATCTGTGTGAACTTCCGTTTCCGCTGATGGATCGAAGTGTCCGAGGATAGGGGGCGACTGGAGTCTTTCCTTCAGTTCGTTGAACGTTTGTTCTTGCTCCACCCCTACTGGAATTCCACGTCGTCCTTCGTCAGATGCGCGAGTGGTGAAGAAATTTTGGCGAAATCGCGAACGAAACGTCTGTAGTATGCGCACAGCCCAAGAAATCTTCGTACGGCTTTCTTGTCTGATGGCTTCGGAAATTCGGCGACAGCGGATGACTTTGCAGGGTCAGGACTTACACCCTGAGCACTCACAACATGGCCCAGGAATTTGAGCTCACCGTAAGCGAACCGACATTTTGACGGCTTGAGTGTCAGTTGGCATTCTGGATAGCCTGTAGCACGGCTCGCAAACGTCCGAGGTGCTCGTCAAAGTCGCAGGCGAATACCACGACGTCGTCGAGATAGACGAGACAACTTTGCCATTTCAAGCCGGAAAGAACGGTGTCCATTACGCGCTGGAATGCCGCCGGTGCTGTGCATAGTCCGAACGGCATCACTTTAAATTCGTACAGCCCGTCCGGCGTGACGAAGGCAGTCTTTTCACGATCTCGTTCGTCGACCTTGTCTGCCAGTACCCACTCTTCAAGTCCATCGACAAAAAGTATCGGGCGTGGCGCAGCCGGTCCAGGGTGTCGTCGATGCGTGGCAGCGGGTAGACGTCCTTTTTTGTTACAGTGTTCAGTCGGCGATATTCCACGCAGAACCGAAGAGTCCCGTCTTTCTTTTTCACAAGGACTACCAGTGAAGCCCACGTGCTGCTTGAGGGCTGGACAATGTCGTCATCGAGCATTTCTTGGACCTGCTTCTGGATGACGTCTCTCTCTTTCACAGAGACACGGTATGGCGACCGATGAGCAGGAAGCCCGTTGTCTTCAGTGACAAGTTGGAGCTTCGCAAAGGTCGTTTGGCGCACCTTTGACGACATGGAGAAGCACTTAGTGAACTCGGCGAGAAGGTCACTGAGTTATCGTCGCTGTGGGGTAGGCAGGGTTGGGTCGATGTCAAACTCCGAAGGCGGCGTTGTCTTGGGTGGCCACGAAGAGGGGTTTTCTGATATTCCGGCGATTGCGGCTGAGTCCGAGAGTTCCTCGGCGTGACCCACGGCGGTGCCTTTCGTAAGGTACTGGGCGTCCTGTCGGAAGTTTGTTACCAGTGCGACAGTGTGTCCGTCTTGGAGCTCCGCGACGCCTCTTGCGATGCCGACCCCTCTTCCTAGAAGCAACTGGAGGCTTCCTTCGAGCAAAACGTCGCCGCGGAAAGTCTCATCAACCCCGACGGGTATGAAAACACTTGACCGCGGTGGTAGGTTCACGTGGTTTGCGAGGACTCGTACCGCGGATGACGTCGCTTAGGGTCCCTCTGGTGGTGGAGCAGGTTTTCATAGCGTCAGCCGGTTTGCTCCGAGGTCGATGACGGCGCCATACTCGCAGAGAAAGTCCATGCTGAGGATAATGTCCCTCGAACAGTCTTGCAGAACGACGAACTTGACGGGGCACGTCTCACCGTGGATCTCGACGCGAGCAGTGCATCTCCCAACTGGCGTGATGAGGCGCCCTCCGGCGGTTCGTATTTGAGGTCCATGCCAAGGCGTCGCTGACTTTTCGAAGGCGGCGGGAGAGCCTCCCACTCAAGACTGAGTAGTCTGCTCCGGTGTCCACGAGTGCTGATGCGTCGTGGCCGTCGATGACGACGTTTAGGTTATTGGACACCGTTGCAGGGGTGTCGTTTCGGTCTCTGGTAGCGTTCGAGTGGGGGCCCTCCGACGTTCGTGGAGGATCTTGGCGTCGGTCGTCTTCGGCAACTCCACCTCCAGGGGTTGCCGCGCCTAGTTTCCCCGGCGAGGAGCGAGGGGTGACAGGCTTAAGGTCGGTGCATCGGCGAAGCTGGACGTCGTGTCGACGGCGACCGGAACTCTCGGCGGGACGCAGGCTAGGGTGACTGAGGTCGTCGCAGGTATACTCACCGATCTCCCGAGGGCGTTCACCATAACGGGGGCGTGGGGCATTCGGGTGGAACCCGCGCAGCCCGAGTCGTCGGTATGGGCATTGGCGGTAAGTGTGGTTTGCTTCCCCGCAGTGGAAACACAGAAGGCGTCGGTCGGGCGTTCGCCACGCGTCAGTCTTCCGGGGTGCGCGGGGCTCCTGGCAGGCGTACTGGACCTGGACGTCGTGATGACGGTCGTGCTGCGGCGCAGAAGACTGACGTCGGGGCGGCGCGGAATAGGCCTGAGGAGGAGGTGGTGGCCGTTGGGCCACAGCGGCGTAGGTCAGGGTGGGCTCCTCGGGTGCTGCTACGCTGGCGGGAGCCTCCGGTTGAATTGCCCGCTGAACTTCCAGGCGTACCACTTCGGCTATCGACAGCGAAGCCGGCTGGTTGGCAGCAGGCAGCAGCTTCCCGAGCTCTTCCCGGACGATGTCGCGGACAATTGCACGAAGATTGTCAGCGCTGGTGCCGCCTTCGTCGAATCGGGAAGATGTCAGCGTCGAGGCAGCAAGCGTGCCGGCGAGTCGGTTGTAGTGGCTGGCTCGGATTGACAGGGCCCGCTTGATATTAGTTGCCTCGGCAACGAATTCAGCGACAGTAGTTGGTGGGTTGCGAACAAGGCCACCGAAGATGTCACTCCTCACTCCTCTCATCAAGACGCGCCGCTTCTTCTCCTCGGTGGACTGAGGGTCGGCGCGGCTGCTCAGGCGGGGGACGTCTTCAACGAAGCAGGTGACCGTTTCGTTGGGCCCTTGAGTTTGTACTTGCAGGAGGTCTTCCGCTCGTTGTCGCCGTGTCTTTTTCGTGAATGTCTTCTTCAGGCCGGCGATACAGGTGTCCCACGACGTAAGCGACGCCTCGTGGTTCTAGAACCACTGCCTCGCGGTACCCTCCAAGGAGAAGTAGAGGTTTTGGAGGCGCTGCTCCGTGGTCCATCCATTATGGCGTGCTACACGTTCGTAGTGCAGATGCCAGTCCTCCACGTCTTCATGGGTCTCGCTATGGAAGGTCGTCGGGGTTCGCTGGGCAACGCACAGGTAGATGACAGCGGCAGCGGTTGGGGTCTGCGATTGCTGGTCGTTCATCGTCGGCCTTCTTGTCTGCTTGGTCCTGGGCGGCAGAAGTCCGAATTCCGGGTGTAGGCCTTGGGTGCGACGATTGAACCGAATGTCGGTAGTGCCTTCGTTGGTTCCTCGCGGGCTTGGAGTCGGACTTGCACTGCGGGCCCTCGGAGGGGTACGCGGCAGGGGCATGCGTTAACCCGGACCTCCACCGAAATTTCACGAGTGACAAGTGATGAGGCGGTGATTGACTAAGTAAACTGAATGTTTAATGGGGCGAACTTGTGCCCAAAAATAAAAGGAAATAGAAAGATAACAACAGAGCGTCGCGGGCGTCGAAAGCGGCGAAGCAACAGGGTCGAACGCTGAGGCGAAACTGACTTGGCGTGCCAGGCGGAACCCCTTTTGTACACGCGTGGGCTTCGGGAACATTCGGCGTAGAAGGTTCGGTTCGTAGAACATTCTAACCTCGAATTAGCAAGGCGGCTGTCGAATTTACTAGAACCTCACATCCCAGCGTGAACAAAAATGTGTAGGCGCGGCCAGAAATCGAACCCTGGCCTTCTGCGTGGAAGACAAGCGCGATAACCGTTATGCCACGGGCCCGCTGCCTACTCAGTCAGCTGCGCTCGCGGCATTCAGTCGGTCGGGCGGGTCACGCACGACGGACTGTATGAGTTCAAGGTAATGCCTTTCGGACTGTGCACGGCGCCGGCAACGTTCCAACGTGTCATGGACACCGTCCTGGCAGGCCTCAAGTGGCAGAGCTGTCTCGTTTACCTCGCCGACGTCGGGGTATTCTCGGCCAACTTCGACGAGCATTTGCGACGCCTTCGGGCTGTTCTTGAGGCAATCAAGACCGCAGGACTCACCCTCAAGCCGACGAAGTGCCGGTTTGCCTACGGCGAACTGAAGTTCCTGGGCCACGTTGTGAGCAACGAAGGTGTAAGTCCTGACCCTGAGAAAACTCGCGCCGTAGCGGCCTTTCCACCGCCCACCGACAAAAAGGCAGTCCGAAGATTCCTTAGACTTTGCGCATACTACCGGCGATTTGTTCAGGATTTCGCCAAGCTTTCTGCGCCGCTCACGCACCCTACGAAAGACGCCGTGAACTTCCAATTGGGTGGAGAACAACTACAGGCATTCGACGAACTAAAGCGACGGCTACAGTCAGCACCGATTCTCGGCCACTTTGACCAATCAGCCGAAACGGAAGTTCACACGAACGCCAGTAATACGGGACTCGGGGCGGTACTGGTCCAACGACAAGACGGTGCGGAGCGCGTGATCGCGTATGCTAGCCGGACGCTGTCGAACGTGGAACGCAATTACTCTACGACTGAGAAGGAATGTCTGGCCGTTGTCTGGGCCATCACGAAATTCGGCCCGTATTTGTAAGGGACTTTTTTTCGAGTGGTCACCGACCACCACTCGCTGTGTTGGATAGCGAGCCTGAAGGACCCATTGGGGCGCCTCGCTCGGTGGAGCCTACGACTGCAAGAGTACGACGTGACCGTGGTCTAAGTCAGCCCAAAAACACAACGACGCCGACTGCCTGTCCAGAGCTCCCGTCGAGTCAGCTACCAGCTGTACCAAAGACAAAGACGGCGATAACTTTCTTGGCGCGGTGAGCATTCATGGTATGGCAGCGCTCCAGCGGGACGATCCTCAACTGCGCGCATTGATCGACCATTTGGAGGGACGATGGGGTACAATTCCCCGAGCCTTCTGACGTGTCCTGCCAAGATTCGCCGTCCGGAGGGGTATCCTCTACAAAGAGAACTTCGGGAACAACAACTCGACGTGGCTCCTGGTAATTTCTGCTAGTCTTTGAGAAGAGATCTTCCAAGCCTGCCACGACGACCCAACATCTGGTCACCTTGGCTACAGTAGGACCCTTGCACGGATCCGAGAAAAATACTACTGGCCCAAGCTCCCGAAGACTGTCCACCTCTACGTCCGTTCGTGCCACGAATGCCAACGATGCAAGAAACCACCGACGAAGCCGGCAGGTCTCCTGCAACCGATCGCGCCCCCGACTGCACCATTCCAGCAGATTGGGATGGATCTTCTCGGACCTTTGCCGCCGTCGACGCAGGGAAACCGTTGGATAATCGTGGCAACTGACTATCTCACCAGGTACGCCGAGACAAAAGCATTCCCCTCGGTGACCACCGTGGAAGTAGCCAAGTTCTTCGTGGAGTATCGTCCTCCGACATGGCGCTCCCCCAAGTCCTGATTACGGACCGAGGCTCCTCGATCAAGGCGCAACTGACACAAGAGATACTCCGCCTGAGCCACACCGACCACCGCCAGACCACGGCATACCACCCGTAGACCAACGGGCTCATGGAGCGACTAAACAAGACCATCGCCGACATGATTTCGATGTACGTGGACGTGGAACACAAGACGTGGGATGAAGTGTTGCCCTACGTCACGTTTGCGTACAACACGGCGATTCAAGAAACCACTGGCATCACACCTTTTCAGCTGGTGCACGGCAGAAAGGTGACGACGATGCTCGACGCCATGCTGCCCCACGACCCGACGGATGACGGTACCGACGACGACCAGCTGGTCACCCAACGAGCAGAAGAAGTACGCCAGCTAGCCCGTGTTAGAGGCGGGGTTTATGCCGCACGTCCGGGAGCTTCCTGGCTCGTGACGACGACCATTCCCCGAAGTGAAGAACCCAGGGGTCCAGTGGAGGTGGGAGAATTGGTAACGTAACGAACGGTTTAATTACATGGTTGCGATACAGTCGTCAAATCCGAGAGAACTCCTGAGCAGCCTCGCGCTCCGCCTTATATAGGGTCCGTTTTCTCCCTCACTCCCCGCCAGGGCAGCAGGTGCGCAGCAGCAACCCGCCGTCAAGTGCGTCGTAGCAAAGTCCGCCGCGTCGTAGCCAGAAGTGCGTCGTAGCCATGGTCCTCCGCAATTAGGTCATGCCTCTCTCCCCTTCCGGAGCGCGCCAAGCCCCACGCACGCACACACGTCCCGTTGACGTCACGGACTCGTCGAGACCTGTCTTCTCCGCAGTTAGGCCCGGCCTCTCTCCCCTTCCGGAGCGCACCAAGCCGCACGCACGCACACACGTCCCGTTGACGTCACGGGCACGTCGAGACCTGTCTCCGCAGGCGCAGACACGTAGGCGCCGGGTCCGTACTCCTCGAGACTCGTTTCGCGTAGGCCCCGTCCAGCAGGCGACGTTCCCGGACAGATCATGACTCGTTTCCGCCGCGTTGAAACTCGGAAGAAGGTCGCCGAAGGTTCCATTCTTAACAGCCCCTCCGGGGCCAGGGAAACCTCGAAAGGCCGGTGGTACGATCGCTGGCCTGAAGAGGTGGGCTTGGAGTAGGCCTTGAGAAGACGCTGCAAGCACCCAACAAACTCCCAAACCTCTTACAACGGAGGCATTAGCGGAAACGTCCCACACAACACCACGCCA
This sequence comes from Ixodes ricinus, assembly GCA_037355805.1. NCBI lineage: Eukaryota > Metazoa > Arthropoda > Arachnida > Ixodida > Ixodidae > Ixodes > Ixodes ricinus. Next base: position 40,381 of record JAZHYW010006149.1, on the reverse strand, counting down.
CACCGCAGTCAAACGCTCGGAATTCGCCAGAGACCCGCCAGACTGGACTACGGATTACAAAAATTTGCAAAAAAACTACAAATTTAAAACCTTAGGACAATTGCGGGTATCGAGACCCGCTGTCGCCAAAACACAACTCATTTTTCCAAAGAGGTCACTATGAACAAAATACAAAAGACAAAAACTTTTTGCAATTTGTGAGGTCTTGTTGGGGTTTTAACGAAGTGCCCCCACTTTGATCCTCATTCCCGTGGATGACGGAGACCTCTGAGATCACCCCTACTGTTTTTCGTGATGCCAGAAAAATCTGCTCAACCCATCGGCATTGCCGTTAAATTTGCCTTTCCTTTTTCTTGCCCTGAAGTCGCAGTGATCGATTTTCACGTGATTTCTAGACGTGAAAATGCGGTCCTTATAGCGCCGAAAAAACAATCCGCCTTTTTCATGCCCCGTCACATTGGTCCTAGCAATCTCCTGAGCTGTACCGCGAAACCCTGACACACTAGGGTCGCTCTTCTGCTCGACTGTCAAAGACACTCTGTCTACTCGTAGCAGAGGACCAAAGTTACGTGACGCCGGAGCTACGAGAGATCTTTCACTGATCCCGTCTTCCTCCGCCTTTTTCGCCGGCTCGTTGGGACGGCGTACACTTTCTAGTGCTACGAGGTCAGGCTGTTCTACAACCTGGTCCCTCTCATCCCGTTTCTCTGCCTCGAACTCTGGTAGTGCCTGCTCCCCGACAGCTGCCTCTGGCTCTGGATCACTCGTCAACAAAGGGGCGAGCTGACGCGATTTGGACCTCGTACCTGACTGAACTAGTCCCTCTCCCAGTTGTTGACCCCTCTCGCGCAGCAGGAATTCTGACCGGTTAGAAAACAAATAAGGATACTCCAACGGGACTGTTTGCGAGACAGCCGCCTCTGTCACTAGCTCTCCGAACGGGCCAGTTATCCTTACCGTCGCCATAGGCAGACAGACACTGTGCTTTTCGAGCAGCTGCTTGATCCAAACTACCTTTCCAGTAAAATCGGATGTCGTTACATACGACGGATGAACAACGTCCATCGTCGCTGCACTGTCACGAAGCACCCTGCACGGCTTTCCGTTTACCTGGAGCTCGTGAAGATAGGGACGAAGGAGCTCCAGGTCCTCGTCACTACCGGTCACGGTCGAGAACACAACCCGCGGTTTCTTACATCTGGCCGCTGTGTGTCCCGGCTCCTGACAGTTGTAGCACAGGAACGGCTTCCTAGCCTCGAACTGCCCTGTTTGGCTTTTCCGCGCCTCGTCTCCGTTCGAGTGTTCTGCGCTCTTTTCTGGGACCTTTTGTCCTGCTTCGGGCTTCTCGGGCCCGTTTTCTCGCGAGCCGTTTCCCTGTCGGAAGGTCTTGCGCTGATCGCTCCGGCCGGGTTCGCTTTCCTCTCCGCTCAGCTTTCTACGCGTTGCGTACTCTTCGGCTAGCTCAGCGGCCCTTTCGACAGTGTCGACTCCTACCCTGTCCTGCACCCAGAGCTTGACTGACTGCGGAATGCTACGAAAGAACTGTTCGAGGCACACACACTCGACTACCTTGTCTCGGCTTTCGTACACTTCCTCGCTCTTCAACCATTCTATCAAATTGGTTTTAAGCCCGTAAGCGAATTCCGAGTAGCCCTCGCTGCTCTTTTTGGATGCGTTTCTAAACCTTTGACGGAACGCCTCGGCAGAAAGGCGGTACCGTTTCAAAAGGCTGGACTTCACCTTGTCGTAGTCGTCCGCGTCTCCAGCACTAAGGCGCGCGACAACCTCTGCAGCCTCACAGGGCAACAAAGTCAAAAGCCGTTGCGGCCACGTTTCTGGGGCGAAGCTCAACTTCTCACATGTCCTCTCAAAGTTCACTAAGAACAGGCCCACGTCTTCCCCAACTTTAAACGGCTGCATGAGCTTCTTCATTTGATACGACTCGGTCTCACTTGCTCGCACCGGAGTCCCAACTCTACTGTTCTGTGAGTTTAATCGCTGTTGTTCCATCTCTAACTCTAACCTTTTTAGCGCTGCTCGTTCCTCTCTCGCTGCAGCCTGCTCTCGTTCTCGTTCCTCTCTCGCTGCAGCCTGCTCCCGCTCTCGTTCCTCTCTCGCCGCAGTCTGTTCCCGCTCTCGTTCCTCTCTCGCCGCAGTCTGTTCTCGTTCCTCTCTCGCTGCAGCCTGCTCTCGTTCTCGTTCTCGTTCCTCTCTCGCTGCAGCCTGCTCCCGTTCCTCTCTCGCTGCAGCCTCGCTCTTAGCGTTCAGAAGCAGTTCCCACGCAATTTTAATTTCCTCTACTTCTGCGCTCTCTGAAATCGCTTTACTGATCTCAGATTTCTTCATCTTTTGCTCCACCTCCACACCCAATTCTTCACATAAACAGAATAAATCTGTTCTCAGTAACCTCATTAGATCCATGATCGCTGCTCTTTAGCTTTGGCTTTGTTCTTAAACTTGTCGCGAGGTTGTACCTAAACCTAGCGCACGAGTCAAACACTAAGGATTCCCAGCAGTTCAAAATTAATTACCCATAATCTGAAGCCTGGCGAATCTCAAAGCAAAGTCCAAACGCTCACCCGCAGATGTAGCACGATGTCGCATGGTCCGATCCCAACCGCTGCCAACCAGTTGTTAGAGGCGGGGTTTATGCCGCACGTCCGGGAGCTTCCTGGCTCGTGACGACGACCATTCCCCGAAGTGAAGAACCCAGGGGTCCAGTGGAGGTGGGAGAATTGGTAACGTAACGAACGGTTTAATTACATGGTTGCGATACAGTCGTCAAATCCGAGAGAACTCCTGAGCAGCCTCGCGCTCCGCCTTATATAGGGTCCGTTTTCTCCCTCACTCCCCGCCAGGGCAGCAGGTGCGCAGCAGCAACCCGCCGTCAAGTGCGTCGTAGCAAAGTCCGCCGCGTCGTAGCCAGAAGTGCGTCGTAGCCATGGTCCTCCGCAATTAGGTCATGCCTCTCTCCCCTTCCGGAGCGCGCCAAGCCCCACGCACGCACACACGTCCCGTTGACGTCACGGACTCGTCGAGACCTGTCTTCTCCGCAGTTAGGCCCGGCCTCTCTCCCCTTCCGGAGCGCACCAAGCCGCACGCACGCACACACGTCCCGTTGACGTCACGGGCACGTCGAGACCTGTCTCCGCAGGCGCAGACACGTAGGCGCCGGGTCCGTACTCCTCGAGACTCGTTTCGCGTAGGCCCCGTCCAGCAGGCGACGTTCCCGGACAGATCATGACTCGTTTCCGCCGCGTTGAAACTCGGAAGAAGGTCGCCGAAGGTTCCATTCTTAACAGCCGTCTTCCGAATAGCGGACCAGCAACGTGTCGACGCTGGCCGATACAACCTTCGTCGCCGCGACGTGGAGTTCCAGCCCGGAGACAGGGTGTGGGTGTGGACGCTCATTCGCCGCCGTGGCCTCAGCGAAAAACTGTTAAAACGCTACTTCGGACCCTACAAGGTCATCCGCCGCCTCGGGGACTTGAACTACGAGGTGCTCCCCGACGGAACCCGACCATAAGGACGCCGCCGGCCACGACCCGAAGTCGTCCACGTAGTTCGACTCAAGCCGTTCTACGCGCGCTGGGATTGCGACACTGCATGTTTATTTTGTTTCACCGTTAATTTTTTAGCTATTTCTATTTTCCCTTCACGTTGCATCGGGACGATGCACTTTTAAAAGGGGGGGGATGCCGCCCGCAGTGTCGAGAAAGCAACACTCGGTCACCGACTTCAAGAAGCTTCGCGTTCATTTTCGCACCAGACGTAGCTTTCCGCCTGCTTTGTTGTTCTCAAAAGTGCCAGGTCATCCTTGCCCCGAGCGCGCGACGCTCGAGCCTTCTTTGCCGAACATTTGAGATAGTGACGCGTTGTAGATAAGGAGCTACCCGCGACCTTGTCGAGTCAGTCTCGCTCGCGCTCTGTTTCGCCGCCGAATCGCCGCCTGCTTTTCTGCTGCCTCGATGCTCTTTCGTTACTTATTTTTGGTTGGCACAAGTTCGCCCATTAAACCTTTATTTTCAGTTTACTGGGTCAAACCTGCCGCGTCAAGAACCCGGTTTTAATTCCTTTTTAACGTGTCCTCCGTACCCGCTAATGAACCGGGTCAAAGGAGTTGAGTAGCGAAGAGCGCATCTCATCAACCGCTAGGCTTCGGATCGTGTGTCGCTGACTTTAAATCAGCAGCTGCGTCGCCAAAAGTGCCCCGACAGCACGCAAGGACATGCCGAGACAGCGCTCGAACATCGAAAGCGGCCTAGTCCGCCAAAGAAAGAAAACAGAAACGGAGAACGGTAATGTACTCACTTTGTGATCCGTTTTTCTGTCCAAGCAAACCGCCTCTGGCACTCTGTCGTATTGCCTGCGCTTAGAAATGAAAGCCTCAAAAAAGTCCGAGGCAGCAAAACTCCGAAGGACGCAGTCGTGTTTCGCGATTCCGCGCTGGCGGCAATTTCGGCGCAAAACAAAGACGCTTAGCAGTTGTTAACGGGAGATCTCGTATGAAAGGAAGCTTCGGCGAACACTCGCCCGCGCACTTCCAACTTGTCAGCTTTTTCTTTTTGTTTGTTTGCTTGTTTTTTTATGTGAAGGAAAAGGGTGTTCTATTTCGCTAATAATTTCAAATAGCTCTTTTTCGGCTCCCTCCTCTCTAGCAGTATACAAGCAGACAAACTGACAAAACCGGTGGGTAAATCGATATCTGAGCCCCACTTTCAGAGTTCGTGTTGACTGCTAGTTTTGTTTTGAAGAAAGAAGAAAAGCGGGGGACGGGAGGAAAAAAAAAGAAAACTAATGAAGGCTTTGGCTGCGTTGTTTTCGCCGGCGTGTTTGGTGGCAGCGGCACAATGACGGTCAAACAAAGAGGAACCAAAGTTCAGACGACCTGGTACTCGCGTGCTATAAAGGCCTCGCCTGTAGGTCGTTTGGCTTCTGTGTCCTCCTCCTGGACGCATATTGAGAGTGACGTGCTTGTCGCTCTGTGTACTTCCCGTTGCTTATCGAAATCGAGGAAGTTCGGCACGGTGTTGTAACGTCGTATACGCGGGGAATTTCAAACCGGAAGCACTTCAACTTGGTTTGACAGCTTGACGGGATGTACTGGCGCTTCCCTTAAAATAGACATGATTTTAGGGTCTAATTTTTCATTTTGGAAAAAGAAAAACATGTGTTCGCACAATTCTTGAAATGAAAGAGAGTGTAAACTGCAAGCTTCGCGGATTATTGTTTCGTCAGTCGAAAACTGACGTCAGTCGAAACGTCCGTCGAAAACTGACGTTTCTTAAGCCTGTCGGAGATTGCATGTTTGACCGCTTGGTAGTTTGTCACTTACCAAACTACTGCACTAGGAATTTTCGGTGATACATTCAAAAAAGGTCTTATTGTGTTTATTTAGTTATTTTTTTATACTGCGGAATATCTTTTTATGTCGAACGGTGTCTCCTTGATAATTATTGCACAATTCTCAATTTTCTTTCATGTGTTACCTATGTAACATATTTTAATGAACTTGATATGATAAAAAGCTCAAGCTTAGTTATTTATATTCAATTTTATATGTGAAATTAAACATGTTCTACATACATTTTAATTAAACAATGTTTCAAAAATGTTAACAATTCAGAATCGATTTCCTAAAAAGAAACTGCCGTTTTATTCTCCTTCATTTTTATTAGTAGTAAGTTATGATAGTGTTTTATTAGAAAATGTAAACAGAAAGTGTAGTATATTATTTGTATGTCAGCCATTAACCTGGAATCTCGTAAGATGTGCGTTGATGAAATAAAATCCCGGACCGGATAAAAGCTAACCGGATAAAAGCTCACCGGACAGAAGCTCACCGGACAAAAGCTCACCTATTTTTTCACAGACCCGGACAAATGCTCACCAGGGGTAAATTTTATGTTGGTCTTAACACGTGTGCGGACGACTTAGATGCATGCGTGCGACACTAAGATGCAACGATAAGTTAAATCTGACAAGAGCATGTTTTGTTTCTAAGAGTAGAAACAAGTTTATTTATCGATTGGTTAGAAGCAAATGCAGTCCCCCACTAGCTCCAGCAGTCTTGGTGGATCTGGGTGTACCTGTAATCCATCGAAAACATTTTTCTGATGATTCTGCATGCGCAGAGTGGTTTTTCGCACCCGCTTCTCTGTGACTTCATCTCTGCGGGCTTATGTCAATACTGTGGCAACGAACGCTTGATTTTCTTGTGGGCATTCGATCAGCATCCAGATGCTTGGATGGGCGTGGCCGACAAACTTCTGAAACCCGGTATTCCATCCTTCCCAGGTGTATGTCCGGTCTTATCTTGAAGAGAGGCGTCGTACATATTCCACCGTTTCGGGGAAATTCCGGTCATCGTCGGCACACAGTCAGGCAAAGGGATGAGTTTGCTCTGGGTGCCGCCGCAGAAGTAGCAGAAGCATAACGGAAGGGGCCGTTGATATACGTACAATCAAAGTAGTCCAGCAGGTCGCCGATGTCACCGGTAGACATTTGTCTTCTTGAATTTGCTGACATTTGTCTTCTTGAATTTGTATAACTTGAAAGAATTTTCTAAGTGGCTTGGAGCCGCGCCAGAAATATAAATTATATCAGAAAACACGTCAGAAAGTCGTCCTTCGATCGATGGGAGTGCAAAGAGCGCGTTTGTAGAGTCGTGGTAAATGTCATAATTCTCCACTCCAAAGCTAAGCGCTCCCTTTGTGATCGTGACTACACGGGTAAAGATTGTCACCATACTGCCCTCTCAGTGATAACCTTGCAAGGCACGTTGAATGACAACACTTCAGTTTTCAGTAAAATCGAAGTGTAAGGTCCAGGCTCGCGGCTGTGTATTCGCTTTTCGAGGCATATTGCATCTTGTTGAGCACGTCTGATCTAAGAGTGGGGTATGTATTTTGTCGCCCGTTTTTCTTGAACTCGTTAAGGAAAGCTGTTGCCTCCAAATATTTTCTTATTAACTCCCCACCATACTCCCACTATGTCAACTCTAGCTCGCCTTCAGCTTCAATGCCTAATTTCGCTAGAGACGGATATTTTCTTTTCAAGCAGGCTTCGCGATGTAAACAGGAAACAGTTTTCTGAAGGATCGTCACGACGAAAAAATCCTGAACATCTTCAAATGCCGTGGTCTTTCCTGTGGCATTTGACAGAGATTTGAGGCGAAGTGAGAAGTTGGCAGAATACAGGCACACGCATCCTTCATGAACTGGATGTTTCTTAACCAACTGAGGTCAAAGAGAATGAAACTTCCTTAGGCCTATTTTTGGTAGGGATGGGCCGCTTTGAATTCTTTGTAGGCTTCTCTAACCGATCTTTTCATTAACCACTTGGTGACGTAGCGGCTCATCAACGGAAAGTCTCACGACATCTTTCTTATTTTGACTTTTTCTTGAGCATTCTTTAGCGTCTGATGTGTAACAGGCTAAAGAAAGAGCCACATGCTTTTTGTTCGATAGGATGTCCTTAGTATTGGGTCAGCCGTCGCCCATATCCCCAATTTTCTTCTAAACTTTTTGTACCTGTCTGCAGCGTGCTTTGTTGCTCCAGGGACGGCTTTCAAGATATCTTTCTTTTAGAGATTGGAGGGCAACAAATTTAACAGGCGGTAGCGTTCGACTTACAACGTGCTTTTGAGATAGGCGACACGCAAACCGCTGACCCAGTCCGCGCATGAGGAACATGCCTCTTCATTGTCCAGATCTACAGGGAGCTCCGTACACATGGGTTATTTTACAACCAAATTTCTATGGGAACTCCTTGGTCACTTCGGATTGTTTCCGTTTATCATAGCCGGACCGTCTGCGCGGACTTACTCTAAGAGTTTCAGCGGTGTCACACTTACTTTGATTGTTTCCGCCACCCCTTAAACCAGGGTTTACTCTCCAATGAATGATGTGTCCGCTGGCACCAGGGATGGTGACGATGAGCTCAACGACAATGCTTTCTGCCCTAGCTGATGTTCTTCAATCTGACTGCAGAGTATTGTGTAGCAGTTCTTGCACAGGACGGCACTGGGGTTTACGTTCTCGGCGTCCTCGGCCGGCAGGACTTGCTTAAGTAAACTGAGGCCGAGCTGTGAAACTTTACGTAAATGGTGATCGTATTAAATGATTATCTTATGCCTTTTTAAATAATCGCCGCACGCTTGCCGGTATGCACTGAGCTTGCAAGCCATAGCACAAACGAGCGCTCCTGGCTTTCTGGAAAGAAGATAAAGCATTTTTAAGTACACCAACGTTAAAGGGTAACTGCAAGGGAAAAAAAGTTTTTTTTAAACAGCCTAATGGGGACAAGCATGTCAAAAAACAATTTTTCCGAGAGAAAAAAAATACAGCAATATTTATTCTGTCAGACTGATTTTAGTTTGCGGCTATTTCGTCCGTTATAAGTCGCGTGCCACGAAGTTTGTGATTCCGTGACGTCAATCCCAATCGGCTGCTATACTTCTCATTGGCTAAGAGTTTGATTCACAGCTTAGATCTTGGTTGTTGAACCTCTGTTATATGTTGCAATTTCCTTTGAGCGGCATATTTTTACGTTTAAAAAATAACCAATGTGATGAGACTTGTTATTATTATTAATGGTACTACGCCTAGGATACTAACATCTCCATTTATTATTTTTAACACATATTGAAGAAGAAGAACTTGTTATTCTTTGAAAAGGTTTACAAGACGGGCACTTCCATTTGGATTCATGCCAAACAAACAAAAGTTTCGCCATTCTTTCATGGCCGCCGAAGTCTCTGCTCCCGCCCGTCTCGCCTGCCTAATCGTTTCGTCTCGCCGAAGTGATCGTTTCGCCGAAGTGATCAGTGTTTCGTGCTGACCCAGGTGCTTGAGTGAGACTTCTTGAAGTGATGTAGTGTGTTTAGCAGCTGTCGCAGGTATGAGTGATAGAAAGCGACGCGGGGTTTTGGTTTTCAGAGCGCGGTTCTTTCGTTTTCTTTTGTTTGCTTAGCCTGCTTTTTCTTTTTGCTTGCTGGCGCGCGCAAATGCCGACTTTTTCGGAGATTTCAGGTGAGTGATCCCGACAGCGAGCATTCCAGCAGCCATGTCGCCCTGAAAGGAATGCCATTTGGCTGGAGGCAATCGGGCGTTCGCGTAGCGACAAACGTGTCCAGTTACGTTCTCGTCATATCGCTCTAAAGGCCGTCGAGATTCGCACCGGGTGCACCTAATGTCCTCGACTAGACACACAAAATAAAAAAGCACTATGTTCACTACGTATAAAATGGTCTCAGTTCATGCATGTGTGGGCAGGTACGAAATCTTGCCCAAATTTATTCACACCGTACTATGAGCGCAACACGTCGCTGTGCAAACGCAGTCCAACAACACGAAGCATAAAAACGGCAGATTTAGGACAAAAATTTGGAGTTCATTGTTCAAATATAACGACGTAATTTTGTTGAAAACGCCTCGCAGCTTTTTACTCACGGTATGCGTCGGGAATCTTGCAACATTTTAAAACGGAACGAAGGAAGATTGATTTCGAAAGAGGCTCGCTGCGTCCTCCCGGACCAGTTTAACTGGATCAGCTGACGACGACGGGACTGAACACCACAACAACCAATCAGCGCTCTGTGTTAGTGTCTACCTCCAAGCACCGCACCACACACACCACGAACGTTTCAGTTCTTTGTCGCATCGCCGTGTTGCACCAAACAGAACGAGATCGCCGAAGTCAAAGCACCGCTGTCGTGAACGTTGGCTTGTGGTTGCGCAGTCGTGGACCTCTGCGACTCCCTTCGCTCTCCAAGCACACACGACGATTACAAATGATGCTTTCCGTCTCCGGGAACATCACAGGGGCACTTCTCTGGTCGCGTCTTCGCTATGTGCTCGCAAACCGCGCAGCTTCTCGTTACAGCTCTATGCTCGTGTACCATCAAACCAAAACAATACCGGCGTGCATGTTTAACGTGCGTTGTTGCCAGATCTCACCGGAAGTCGAGACGCTCAGCTCAGCAGCCAAGTCAACAAAAAGAGCAAATCCAAGAGTGAGGGGCGGGGCGTAGTTCTCCTCCGCGGGGGTCGAAAAAGCGGGAGTTTCAAATGCGGAGAGGTTCTGACTCCGACTAAAGTTACGTCCTGTGACGTAAATATTGCTAAAAAAATTATTTTTCACTCTGAACATTTGTTTTGTGACATGCGTGTTCCAATTAGACTGTTAAAAAAAAACACTTTTTTTCTTTGCAGTTACCCTTTAGAACAGAGATTGCGTAGCCACCAGCCCTCCGAGACTGCTTCAGCCAGACGGAAACCGAATAGGTTAACACGATTCCTTTTTTCCGTAGAACATGTTTGATAGAGTGCACGGGAGGGGGAGGAGGAGGAGAAGGCAGGAGGAAGGAAAAGTGCCGACGTCAGAGCTGACCTCCAAAGACCTGGTCTTGCGCTAATCCGCGTTTGCCATTGCTCCCAAAGATATAACCCTTTGATGCTCTTGTACCGCGCTGGATACAATGACGGCAGTCCGGCGCAGTTTGAGGGCATGGTCGATTAGGAGGCCGTCCAACCTATACAATCTGTAAGAACTCAGAGCTGGAAATGAAGGGCTGTGGGGAAGTGGTATCTACTTCGAAGGAAATTCGCCACGGATTATGCAGGAAGTATAGGTGTAGCGCGAGCGAACTTACGAATAGCGAATTTTTTTACTCCGTATCATACACTTTTTTATTTGTACGATACAAGTAAAGAAAGGTATTAGTATTAAATCACTGATCATATCCATTCCACAGTATTGGCCATAATAGCACCCCCATGCGAAGGAGCTTTCATAACGCACATCTTACGAAATTATAGCTTTAATTGAGGGCATACAAATAATATACTACACCTTCTATTTATATTTTCTATTAAACCACTATTATACATTATAGCTAAAAAAAGCGATGGAAATAAAACAGTGGCGTTTTTTCAGAAAAGCGATCCCGAATTCGCAAGATATTTAATACATTGGGTATTTATAATCTATCTAGCAAATGTCTTCTCTTACCTATACTACTGCGTTTATAACTAATTGAAAGAACCAAGTTTGCGTTATTCTGACGATATAGAGCTCATTCAAAATCTTAAATCTGTAACACGTAAAAATGGCCAACTTTGTCAAAAATGACCAAGCAAACACAGTTCGATTTTTTATAACCCAAAATATAAAAATAAATTCAATTCAAGTAAGCACAAAAACAATTACCTTGAAATTGTGAAATTGTTACCAAAAAGTCATAGTGTAGTAGTTTGATAATTGACAAAATATCGAGTGGTAAAACATCCGATCTCCGTCACGTTGAAGGAACGTCAGTTTTCGCCTCGGCCGCCTCAATGGCCAATAACTTGAAAAAGACAATCCGCCAAGCTTGCCATTTCCCCTCTGTTTTGTTTCAAGAATGATGCCAAAATATATAAAAATATATTTTGTTTATCAAAATTAAAACTTCTACCGTAAAACCATGCCTGAGTTGACATGAAAAACACCCATTTATATCTCAAGTTCCGGGGTTTCAGAGACCTTTTAACGTTCCCTTAATTGACCTACTCTTTAATTCTAGTTCACGTTATGAGATCGCTTCACAAGCTCCGTGACTGAAATAGAGAGAGAAATGAGAGTTGGCGGAGGGAGAGAGGGTAAACAACTATTAGAAAACAGCAAGGCCAACCCGGGCTTTGTAAATCGATCAGCTCGAACTATAGAACTATACTCGAACATAGAAGAAAGAAACAACAGGACTGGGCAGACAGCTGACTACCAACGATGTTTTAGTTGGTAGTCAGCTGTCGTTGGCAATCAGCTGTCTGTCCTCTCCTGTCCTTTCTTTCTCTGTGTTCAAGTATTGTTTTACAGTTCAGGCTGATATATTTACAAGTATATATGTGTACCAACAAGCTCAACCCCTAACCGTTACTCAGGGCCTTGCATCGGCTTGCTACGCTGTGAAAGGAAACAAAAATATATAGAAAATAGATCAGTGCATAGTATAGACCAGGGGTCTCCAAACCCTGACCCACGGGTAGGATCCGGCCGGTGGATGTCTTCCGACAGGCCCGCGGTTGGCCGAGATCCTTCTAAACAAGCCCGGCCCGCGTCTCGCTTCCAGCAGACCCGCTGCAACCGGCGAAGAAAAAAAAGATGTGCGCCTCAAAAAAACGGCGCCGCGAAGCGCTGCAAATGCGCGAAAGAAGATAGGAATAGGTAGTAGGAATACCGAAAGAGTCTGCATCTTAACGGGGTGCTCTCGACGTGACTGAAAATTGTCATCATCAGCATCACCACTTTTAATCCCCGGCTTCATGTTTCAATTTTGTTACTATGTAAAAATTACTTGGCGTTCTTATGCACATTGTGTCAGCATTAGTTTGATCATTCCCACTAGCCTTTTGGATCGCGCGAATCTGCCGAAGTTTCCATGCGATTTGATTTATGCCTGGTGAGGTTTCGTGGTCAACAATTGTTGTGTAACGTCATAATTAGCTAAATACAAAATTTCAAATTGAAATTTATGAATTTATTTACCTTAGTTTTTTTCAATACTTGCATTACATTCATATTTTGTGTTTAGATTCTTAGCTAGGTTTACTCATTTCGTTTTTTCTCGGTTATAATTACTACCTTTCTTCCCGGCCCCCTAGACTGTGGCAGATGCCCAATCCGGCCCCTTAGTCAAAACGCTTGGTGACGCCTTGGTTAAGGCGAAGGTAGCAACGAGAGCAAAGGAGATAGAGATAGTGTTATAAAAAAAGAAATGAAACAGAAACAAACACACGTACACACTCGAACGCACGCACGCACGCACAGGAGTTATTAATTGACAAGTGTCCTCTCACTTTGCAGCTCATTGTAGTGCCCTAAACTGATCGTCTAACTGTGCATATTTGAAAAAAAAAGTAAAAGGGCTTTTCCGTACATCCACACTGAGTCGCTTTACAAATTGCCATCACTCTTTTTATATGAGGGAAATGGGCTATATGAGGGGACAGCCCTTCCTGAAGAAAGCCAAACAAGAAAGACGGTTTTCGTTTTAGGGGGAGAATGACGCATATTACAGGGACATATCTGCATTTTTTGAAAGGCAGAAGAAAACAAAGCGGTCGTCCATCTTAAATGTTGGGTAGTGTTAACAACCGTCATCCATAAGCTTTTGTACGGAGAAGCCGAGGAAAGCGACTTTGACCTCCATGCAGCTACGTAGTCAGGCGTCGAGCCTACGCGAATCGTTTATATGTGTGCCGAAAAGAGTCCGAATTCGGCGAAGCTGTGCAATCACTCATGTAGGATACTGAGGCAGCTAAAGTGTGCAATAGAATACTTGTGAAAGAAACGAATCCCATCATCTTTTATCAAACAGGTTGGCTTTACGTATCTCGCACAACACTTCCCAGAGTGAAGATGTGGTAGTACCTTGATTTTCCTTCCTTCCTAGAACTCGCTGAATCCAGATTCTAACATCTAAAGGCCCGTTTACACGCTTGTGTTTTCTTACGGCCTAGTTATTTTCTCATTTAGGACAACAGTCAAACTTTTAATCGTCGAAGGCGGCCCAGGCTCTCACTAAAGACGAATTTCCACTCGTAACTCGGTATCAGAGTGGTGTCAAAACCAATCTCAAAAGTCTCTCAGTTGCAAATGACAGTTACTTGTGCTGAAATATGCAATTAAGTTACCAACGGTGATAAAATTCTACAGATCTATTTATTCACAACATATAGTCCCTCACAAGAAATAAGTGAGATACCAGGTGCGCTATAATTACTTTCGGGATATTTCGAGACACTGATACATGCTGCGATTGCTGATAAACTGTCCAGTTCTTCAGCGGGATACTATACTACGCAGAGTCGTCCTTATTCAGCATACCGCTCGAGATACAAATTTAATGAATGATAACATGTTAGCCCTTTCATTGACGAACAAAACTGACATCAATATGCCTATTGGGCACCGCAGTTTTGATAATCAACTGCAATTGATCAAAGTCTCAAGTTACTGAAACACTATAACTAAGTCAGATTTTAAGGAAAAATAAACAAGTAAAACAAGGTATGGTTGTGTTGTACTCGTCTTAGATGATTCTTCTTTCTTCAGTCATGAGTCATGACCGACACCAACACGCTCTTCGACCATCAGTAACTATATTAAAGTTCGAGCTTTCTTCACTCGAATTTTATAACAATAATAGTATTAAAAAGAAGAATATTGTTTATGTTATGTTCCCCAAAACAACCACGCGGGTCTTCACATTGGCGCACACTAGTCGATAAAAAGAAGAAACACAGCACACGCACATCATCAAATGTACAAATTAAGATGGCTACAAATTGTTGACAAACTTCACGCAAAATGTACTACAGTTTAAACTTTCAACTAAACTCTCCAAGTCCCAACGAAAAACTCGGTGATCCGTGAAAATGTTCAAGCTAAAGTGATCTGCATACGGGACGGTGGAGAGAGTTTAGAGATGAATTAAACGTAAAAGACGGTAAAATTTCGGGTAACGCGACAAAGAACATCAAAATCGACAGAACTCAAAAGTAGGTTAGCATCAATCCAACCAATACCACCCTATGCAAAAAAAACGAAATCTAATTACGTTAGAATTTTTATTTGACAAATGACCTAAGTAAAACACTATTAAGAAGAAATTTATAATCATAATAAAAGCGACGCTGGAAGTGTCTGTCGTATACAATACGTATTCTTTTTTTCGCCGATTCAATGCTTAGAGTCTGTGTACGCGTTAGGCAATTCCAAACCACTAAGGCAAGCTCAAGCCGTGAACGAACTATAGAAAATAAACGAATCATACACTAAGCGCTTGTGAACGAATAGATAAATACCTGTTACGTATTTGTCTTCCAGCCTAAAATGTTCAAGATTGGAATCGCCCTATGGATCATATTTCTTTTCTGTCTTGAACCTGCACTTTTTGACAATTTCACGGTAGAACAACGCCACTAAAACGCAGTTGACCTATTCGCGGTTTTCTGGTAAGGCGTTGCACAGCATCGTTAGTAAATGACAAGTCTGAAATTCCGCTGTTTTGCCAGGCATAGTGGCCATAGCCCGAAGTAGACGTTGAGGAGACAAATTGATGGTTCGAAATTTTGTTCCAGGACTGAGGACTCAGTGGTAAAAAGTAATGAATCATATACATTAAGAACTTATAATTAAGTTATATAATATAAACGCAGAGGGTTTGGTGCCCACATCTTTCAACGCCGAACTTAAAATGTAACGCACCGTTCAGAGGTCTTTAGTTGTCGAGGTTTTTCATTACGTTTCTTTTAACGCGAGCTTCCCAAGTACATGGTCGAAGTTAATTTCGCTCGTACGTGAAACCTCTTCATCTTCTTCTACCTGCGAGCAGAGCGACACTTTTGTGATCGAACCTAAGGCGGATTTGCGGCAGTCACTGGGCTGCGGACTGATCGTATGGGAGTTGAGAAACCGGTTGCCTGAAACTCGGTAATATTTCAATGCGTTTCAGATACACCTTGTCAGATTTCAGGAACTTTGTGTTTCGTGTTAAAATTTTTTTTAATCTCATGCAAACGTTGGAGGATTATATACTGACGAACGATTGAACCCCATAAATTGCTCCAGTAGTTGAAGATAATAGCGAGATATGGGGCTCGCATGCAAGAGAGTGGTCATGCAGCTGGAAGCCCACAGCAATTCCAAAGCAAAAAAGAAAGTAGAAAAAGGCATTCCTTGAATTGAGGATAACCTTTCAAGATTTAAGCTGATTTCTCGCCAACAACCACAACAAAAAATAGTTTGGACTCGACACCCCGTTCTATTTATCTCTTAAACTAAAATATAATAAAGAAAGGAGCGAGACTTAGAGAGTGGACGTTTTGCCCATTAAATATTTTTGAGTCGTCCAAAGCGGTTGGAGATGATGCGTGGTGGATGGAACGCGGCTCTTCCAACTCTTCCGCCTCTTAATATTCTATTTTGAGCCGCGCGCCGACGTCTCTCAAGACTTTGGCACGCCTCCGATCTTCCTTTCGACCCAAATTCTGAATCCCGCTTCCAGGAGCTCTTTTCATTTATTACCGCGTTGAGGGGTGGTGCTCGACTGCAGATCTGACTCCCAGGAGTTCCAGAAAAAATTTTCTGGGTTACTCGAACGCGCTCGGACGCGTCTTTGTTTATTAAAACACTTTGGGTTCGTTTTGGTACAGCAATGACGAAACTACAATAGTATGGAAGGCTCTCTGAAGATTATTGCATTCTATGAAGTTTGCTGGATAAGGTGAATATATTAATATACATGTATCTTTTTTAGTAAAACTAGAAACTATCACAATTGAAAATTATCACAACAAATTTGATCGGACAGCGGGAGCATTTCATGCGGAAACAGTATGAACACTCGATAAATACATCGGGATTGAACGACATGGACATAAAACCTGATAATAACGATAACTAGTGACGAAACATCCAATAAAATTTCACAAATGCTGTACTTTACACATATGTTACCTAACAACAATGGTAAACTTGACAAACCAGTAAATATCGGTGCGTATGTCGTGTGTGGGTCGACTTGAGTCCGTTGTCACTTAGTGCTTATTATCAACTCGAGATCAATCCAAAAAGGCATCAAAGTGAGAGCTGAACCCCCGCCAAGAGGCCCGCTTCGAGAGAAGACGCCAGTTCCGTCTCCGTCACGTAACACACACACACTGTCAACGCGAAAACAAAGCGTGAAGTATAAATTACGATCTAATATAGAACCATCTTGACATGGTAGTGTCGAAAGAACGAGAGTGTTCGGCGTCAAGCTAAAAGTGCACAAAAACAAAACACACAAAAAAGCTGGACTTTCTGATCTACGATCTAGCAGCCCAACTTCCCTGCTACTGCTGTCGTTGTTTAGGTATATACACCCGACTTCGCCACTCAAAGGGTATTCGCGCGACGGGCCATGGCGGGATCAATGTCGATACGCTTCGGAGTTCCGACGAAAAACTCGCGCCGACACTTTCCTCTTTCCGTCTTCTCCTCAGCCTTGCCGTCTGTCACGATCAAGGGAGCACAGGGAAAGAGAGACACGCTCGCGCCTTTGTTGCCCGTCTGTGTTCGATTGCTGGCAGCCTTTTGCGGAGGAGCAGCATGTTTTCCTTTGGACTTGCCGTGTCAGATTACTCACGTGTCTGAGTGGTCCGCGCTTCAAAAGTCTCGTCGGAGCCAGGAGCAGCCCCATACCGTACTTGGGAGGGGAAGCCTCCTTGAGTGATGGAACAGCACTTCGCTTTCCGCTTGTGCCGCTGCCGCTCCGCATTTATCTCGCCATCCCTTCTTCCCCCAAACCGACGTTCTTCCAAAGGACGGCCACTTTCGGGAGCCGAGCGAATCCGCGAAGATGAAAGGGTGGGCTTAAGACTTGCACGTAACGCGTGGCAGCTGAGCGCCTTCTTTCTAAAGTCCGGTTCACACACTTGCGTTTGCTTACGGTCGAGTTCTTGTGACCTCTCACGACCAGAGAACAAACACACCGGGACGCTGGCGCCGTCCATGAGGTGACCCTGGAACTGCCTTTCCCTAGAGCGAATGTTTGGGCAGTACTCGCGAGATCAAATGTACGTACCATTAATCAGAAATGACCACTTATAACAGTGTCAAAAGATTTTCGAGCCAATAAAGAAAGGATGAGGCGCGAGGAGAGTTGGAAATTTACGGAAATCACAAGCGTTTCACGGTAACCGGATAGAGGGCGCAAGTGTGTCCTCTCGTCGTAAGAGATCCCAAGAGGTTTTAACTCCCTCGATTGTTAGCAGTCGCAAGTGCCTTAATCACGTCACCTTTGACGGTGATCAAGCATAACGACGTTGGGGGATCGGTGGCCGAAAAGGGCTAGCGCACACCGGCTCGGAGCACGTGGAGCGAAAGCTCGCGCTGCAGAACCCAGCGATCCTGGGTTCAATCCCCACCCCTGCCCGTTTCGATCTGGATGAGCATCGTACCGGCGTGCGGTCGTGTATCACTACTGCGTGATGCACGTTAAAGACCCCAGGCTAGCGGTTGTACTGCACTGGCTAAATTTCTCATCTACAGCTGGGAGACTCGTCGCCCGTTGAGGCAGATAAAGTTCTAGGCTGTATAAACATACACACACCCCAATTTTTTCCAGCATAACGACGTTCTTACCTTTGCGAATAAGAGAAAGTAAGATCTCAGCTTTTGAACGGAGTAAAAAGGACCCAGGAGTGAGTAACAGCTCCAACCGTGTCCCGGCTTGGCCGCACCAACTTCGTGCTATATTTGCGTCACGACCTAAAAGCGCCGAAAAGACAAACGTGGACGTATTCCAACAATGTTGGACATACAAATATGGCCGGGCTTATTGCTCGAAATGTCAATTTTATTTGATCACTTTTAATAATTGACTTAACCGAATTTGGAAACAAGCGAAACCTGCGAGTGGTATTCGGTTAATTTCGGTGCAAATAGTTCTACTCGGTTAATTAATTTATTTTTAACTTTGTTGCTCCCACAAATTTGTCAGTGTGGCACCACGATATCAACAAAAGCAATCAGCAAAGAATCCATTTCTGGAAAGCTGTATTGTAAATATAATATCAACACAAAAGCCACGAAAACGTCAAGAGAACAAGAATATGCACGTCATGTATATAGAGAAAATAAAAAGAACCAATATTAGTGACCTAGTGTATGGCACGTACCTCACCTGCGATGGCGAAATTCACGTCAGCTAACCGTTATGTTTAAAGTAGTGAAGAAAAAAATATTTTATTTTTTACCGCAGAGCTGCGCGGTACAATCCTCAAAAAAATACAATGCGCGGTGCAATGCAAACAAGTCTAGAAATAAAAAATTCCATCAGCAGAAACAAAAATACACCTTTCAGAGTGTGTGCCCGCTATCTCTGCCGCTGCAGCAGTTGGGCACGTATTCCAGAAACTCAAGTCCTCGCCCCTTCCCTATCTCTTCTTGGCGTCTTTCAGCCTTTCGATGCATTGAAAACACACGACCCATTTTAGGGCAAGGCTGCAGAAAGTGAGGCGCTGAAAAGAAAAAGGAACTCAAACAAAACACATGCGACTGCACGAGAAATATATGTGTTTGTTTGTTTACAGGTACTAGTACCTTTTCTTGAAAGGCGTCTGAGAAACACAAGTGGTGAGAAGTAGTTTAAAACATTGTACTTAAAGTACTCCTTCAAGTAGGTTTAGAAAGCTTGTACTTTACTTGAAGTACATTCTCTGAGCATGTACTTGTACTGTACTTAAATTATTTTGTTTTGTGCTTTCCCTGGAAAGTTGAACTCCTGACTTCAAAGTACGTTCCCCAAATTTGATCCTTTTCTTAAATTTGCAATACAAAATGACGCTTTGCGAACTCTGAAGACATTCTTGTGGCGGAAATTCTACTCTCACCAGTAACGCGAGCGGACGACGCATCGCCATGTTTACAACCCCCATTGGGTGCAAGCCAGTGCAAGTGGCGCCCAATTCTGAAGATGGAGGGAGATGTGTGAGCATGGGCAAGACTCGCAGAGTTCACGAAAGGCACGGGGACGAGCGCGTTGATCTGGGCAGAGCCGTCGTGCGCTCTGTGAAATTAAGGCTGGGTCAGACATTTGCAACGGTGGCGTTCGCATGCAACCGAAACAGCCTTAACGACCAAAACACCGCAACAACTCTGACTCATGGATCGCTTCGTGAAGCTACTCCTTGCATGGCTTGCCATGCTGTGTACGGCGAACACTTGTCCCGGTAACTTTGTCGTTACGGTCGTTTCGGCTGCATGCGTACGCAACCAACGAAGATGTGTGAACCAGCCTTTAAGTTCTTTCAAAGACCACGTGCTCGCGTCCTTGGCTTTCCCAGTACTATAGATTATTTCCGTATAGTGGTCGCCATCGTGAATTGTGGAACTTCCGATGGGGGGCAAAACATCGTTTTGCCTTCGCCAGGCAAATGGAAGGTGTTTACAATTTTATCGCGGCTGGTCAATCTTTCTGGTTTTGCCTTTTCTATATTTCTTACTTGACAATGAAAGAGAAAGAACTGCATGACCTGGCGCTCTTGGCGCCGCTTCAGTGGCTTTATCATCCGTAGCGTTTAGTTCGCTCTGAACTAAGCTAAAGCGAAGCAAATATTCAGATCGTAAGGCTTTACAAGCCAAACCAACAAAAATCATCTAGCACGTCCCAGCCAAAAAAAAAAAAATATCGGGTTCGTTTTGATTAATTGTAGATCTTTTCACGTGCAACCGAAATCTCAGATTGGCCTCCGTCAGGTTCCGGGCACCTCGTTCGGTATTAAAATTCGACAAATAGGAATTCATAGGCTAGCGCGTTAACTCAGAGCCACTGAGACGTTTTAATGTTTTGTGTTTTGTTTTAATACCATTGCGACTTAAAAACCACCGAGGTTGTTGTAAAACAAATTATGTCGAACCATTCCGACAAGCCTAGTTCGATTACGAAAATGATTTTCGCAATTGAAAAATACATTAAACTGTTTTTGCATACGTTGCGGAATCCCAACTGGTGGAATCCTTTTCATGGCTACCATTTCATTTGGATCGCATCAAGCATGTGTACCGACGCCCTGTAGAACGCGCGCAAAAGCAGCTGTGGTCGTTGCTGTGGTACACCCGCAGCCCCGCGTTTGTTATACTGATATCCCTGGCTCGGGCACTGCGGGCATCCAGGCATCTGACACCCAAACATCTGGCGCTTTTTAAGACTTTCACGTGTCCCTCCAAGCGGCACATGACGTTAAATTCCCATCAAGCTATTCTTGGACGCGTGTCACAGTCTGTCTTTTATATTAAGAAACTGCAACTTGCCGTAACTGAATAGGAGAAGTTCGAGGTCTAATAACATCGATCAAGTTCACGTGTAATATATCAACATAGAAATTCTGGAAAATGTAATATTGAAGGATGCTCCGTACTTTAATGTCCCGTAGGTTTGATTAGTTGACGTGATTCCGTTTTTACAACACGATGAAATCGTACAATTTTAAACATTATTTTTTTATTTTAAAACATAAACTATCTGTACAATTTGTAGCTTACCTTTTAATTCATTACATTCAACCGACCGTTCATGTAAATTTTCGTAGGCGATGGTACGTGGTAATTCTAGAAATCATTTGTTTTCTGTGTTAGAAACTGTTGTCTGTTAAAAGCTAAATAATCAAAGAAAGAACTAACAATAATCGTAATATTCAGACATTAAGGTATTGTTAAAAAAGTTTCTTTAATTTGACATTAACTTTATGACTGTTCGATGACATAGGAAAGAAAAGTTATAAACCGTCAAAAAATGTACAAAACCTCATGCACGGTGGGGTTGCACCTTAAAAACAAGGAACACCCTCCCATTACAAGATAAAAATGAACATTAGAACTTGACAAAGACACACGAAGATCAGTATTACCGACACATAAAATTGGAAGGTAAATATTTATGTTTGAAGTTCATACGTTTGTACGCCGTGAAGGTGAATGTATATAGACTGGACAGTACATCACGCAGAGAGAATAAATAAGAAAGTGAGAAATGACAAAGTTGTTTGCAAATATTAGTGGTAATGTAGCCCTCATACCGTTTGTAATCATTATCGGGCAGTTCAAAAGTGATAGTAATATGTCAGCTAGATATGATCTTCAAGAGTAAAGGCTCGCTCACACAGAGGCGCGCCCTTTTCCGGCTTGAGCGGCGACGGCGACGCCGACGCCGCTCAAGCCGGAAACAAACGCCTAAGAGCTGCGCCCTAAAAAAAAAAAAAAAAAAATGACGCTGAAGAAGTTAATTGTTTTTGAAGTTCATATCCGTGGCTTCCCGCTGACGAATAACATGGAAATCTAAAGGAACGCAAAATGAACATTCTCTAGGTATTGGAAGTATCGATAACGGTATTTCGTTACTTTTGAGGGACGGCAACGGATCTCAGTCAATCGTTACATTTTGATGAACTAATTAACGCGTAAAGCTATTTCTTCACTTATTTTCAGTGACGGGCGCAACACTGTTCATTAAACAAGCCTAAGAAAAGTCCCTGTTCCTTGCCTTGTCCTCCATCTGTGGCGGTAGCCGAGACTCCACACAGTATTGTGTGGCTTCTCCGGGTATTCCGGAGTTTTATTATTAGTCCCCGATGTACCTGAAAATTTTCTAAACACACCAACAAACATCTCTGAAATACTGACCCAAATATTGGGCCGAAATATTTTTTTCTTCTCGAAATTTACAATTTTAGTCCTCACCGTTTTTTTTTAAATTTAAAGTGAATTTTTTAGTGGCAACAAGAAAAACGTGACGTCAGGGAAAGGCGGAGGTTTACTCTTTGGGCTGGAGACCTTGTTCCCAAATGATTACAAGCAGTTTCATGGTGTCAAATGGATGCTTCAAAAACTCGCTCCAGCACAGCAGCACAGAAACAAATGCCTGGCATAGTCCATTTTTAGACTGCCCGCTCGATCTGCAAGCTTGCCTTCCCCTGACGTGACGGCACAGCAAAGCGCGGGTACATTTGAATGCTGGTTTTGGCATCATTTTCACTTGCCGATTTCACATAGACTACCGGGTGTCCGAAATAGCAGCCAGGCTCTTTTAAATCGACCGCGAAATTCGGTTTCTTAACCTATCGCGCTACGATTTTGTGCAGGGCTGCCCACAGATAGTGCATTTGTTTTGTAATATTTGCAAATAGCGAACTCCATACCTCGGCAAACCTCACTCATGAGGGCCCTCATTCACCCTCACTCACCCTAATCTTCAGAGGTGAGGTGAGGGTGAGTGAGTTTCTGAACCAGGAAAATTCATGAGTGTGAGGGTGAGTGACGGCCGTGAGGACCGTGAGTGCGTGAGGGCCGTAAGGGCGGTAAGTGCGTGAGGGGCGTGAGGGCCATGAGTGCGTGAGGGGCGTGAGGCGGTGAGTGGCATGAGGGCCATGAGTGCGTGAGGGGAGTGAGGGAGTATGAGTGTGTGGTGTAGTGATGCAAAACTATCGATAGTATTGACTATCGATACTATCGATAGGTTTTCTAAAACTATCGATAGTGTCGCAGAACTCTCGATAGTTTACTATCGATTGTACTATCAATAGTTTTACGATAATCGACTATCGATAGTTTTTTTATAGTCGACTATACGATAGTACTATCGATAGTTTTTCGATAGTCAACTATCGATAGTTCTATCGATAACTTTTTACTATCGATAGTCAGATTTCTGGCGACCATCGATGCTATCGATAGTTTTGCACAACTAGAGCGAACACAGTTGCCGCATCGCCACTCGCCTCCCTTCGCCCAAACTCCCCTCTTCGTCATCGCTGAAAGCTGAACCAAATAAGTTGGGATGATGAGTGCTTATAGCAAGTTGGCGTCCCATTAAAAAAAATAAAAAAGTTGGCGTCCCATTTAAAAAAAAAAAAGCGAGAAAAAGAGAAGAGGAGCGACGCAAACTACTAGTGTCGCAAAACTATCGATAGTAATCCGTCGACAGTACTATCGATAGGTTTACGATAGTCAACTCTCGATAGTTTCCCGATAGTCGATTAACGATAATTTTCCGATAGTCGACTATCGATAGTACTATCCACAGCTTTTCGATAATCAACTATGGATAGTACTATCGATAGTCAATATCGAAATACTATGGTAGTTTTTGATATCGACTTATGATAGTACTATCAATAGTTTTTCGATAGTACTATCGATTGTTTTTCGATTGTCACTTTCGATTATTAGTTTTTCGATAGTCGACTATCGATAGTACTATCATTAGTCGATATCGATTATCGTTTCTACTATCCATAGTCAGATTTCTGGCGACTATCGATACTATCGATAGTAGTATCGATAGTTTTGCACCACTAGCGTGAGGGCCGGGAGGGCGGTGAGTGCGTCAGGGATGTGAGGGCCATGAGTGCGTTAGGGGCGTAAGGGCGGTGAGTGCGGGAGACCCCCTTCAGACGGAGACTTCCTCAGCAATTTTGGTGTTGCTGGCGGGTTGTTTCCTAGCTCTCCCTAGATCGAGACGAATTGCTGAGATCGGATCCGGCTCGAAACAAGCGAGCAACTTGGAGGAATTCGAAGACGTTTGAAGCGGCTACATTGAGTCAGGGACGCGATATTTTTCGCGTGATACCTCGGGCCGGTGATGATGAAAACAAAAGACCTAATTATGGTTTGAAATTGATCGTTTTCGGAAATAAACTGTTTCAGAAAGATGCATTAGTATTGCATTAGTTTCAGGAAGATGCATTAGTAACGAGATTTAAATGCGTAAAAACACGTTTATTGCGCGTAATTGTGTGTCTAAATAGTGCAAGAAAAATAAAATTTCATGATGATGATGGCAAATTGTAACAATTAGTTGCTGCTTGTGAACGCGGGCGGCCCGTGTTGCTGGTGTTGTGACGTCAACTTTCTGGGCGAAATTGCCCCGTCTGAAGCGGGCTTAATTGGCCTGAGGGACATGAGTGCGTGAGGGGCGTGAGGGGCGTAAGGGGCGTGAGGGGCGTCAGGGGATGAGTGCGTGAGGACCGTGAGGGCGGTGAGTGCGTGAGGTCCATAGGGGCGTGAGGACGGTGAGTGCGTGAGGGGCGTGAGTGCCATGAGTGCGTGAGGGACGTGAGGTTCAGTGAGGGTGAGTGAAGGGCTGAATGTGAGTGTGATTGTGAGAATGATGGTGAGTGAGGGGCTGAAGGTGAGTGTAGCTGCGAGGGTGAGGGTGAGTGAAAGGCTTAAGTGAGTGTGGCTGCGAGGGTGAGGGTGAGTGAGGGCGACCTAAAAGGCCGACCTCTGGCGAACTTACCTGAGAGAAAAAGTTAAAAAAGAAAAAGGCTTAACTCCCATGGAAAAGCAGCGAAGCCACCGGTCTTCAAACAGTAGGGCTCCCTATTGTTTGAAGACCGGTGGCTTCGCTGCATTTCCATGGGACTTAAGCCTTTTCCTTTTTTTACTTTTCCCTCAGATAAATTCGGTATTTGCAAATTTAAAAATAATGCACCATCTGTGAGGAACGCTGCACAAAATCGTAACGCGATAGGCCAAGAAACCAAAATTTGCGGTCGATTTAAAGAGCCTGGCTGCTATTTGGGACACCCGGTATATTGAATTTAGCGATACTGAATAGTACACCGGAAAGGCTAAAGGCCGGTGATTCCGAAAATATAGTTTGTTGGGGTAGCCAAGAAAAATCGCCGGAGTACCCCAAGGCCGGTCCAAACCAGCCCGGAAAACGTCTCCCGGAAAAATCCGGAAGAGGAGTGACGTCGCCTGTGACGTCAACGGTGACGTTTTCCGGGTCCCACAATTCCGGTTGAAAGTTCAATATATTCATCTCAGCCACACCCGGACGAGGCCGGAGAACGTCGGATTTTGGCAGTTGCCAATCTGGGGAAGGCGGTCCACCCTCCTCACCCACCTCATAAACCTTGCGGTGGGATGGAAAGGACGGGGGTGCCCTTGACGCTTCTCGGGAACTCTACAAAAGGGAGGCTTAAGAAGTAGTTGCTTTTGTTGTATTCTCCCCCTCAAAGCCACTAAAACAACCACAAAGGGTGTCTTTTCTCCCTTCCCCTCCCGTGGAGACTAAGGTGCGTTTTTCCTTTTCCCGCTCAAACCGCCTTTCCTTCCGCCCGTCGCCGGTGCGCTGTCTGTCTCGCTAGCTGGTCCAGATTAAGGTCCCTATATACTGAAAGTTAGCGCAAACCATTGTCTGAATTGGGGAAGAAAAATTTCTCCTCGCCCATGCCCTTTTCACTCTCAAAAGTTATCTTTCCCCTCGCTTCAGCTGGATCGGGAGCGACACGTGACCGTGGCCTTCCCATGATCGCGCGCGATTCGGTGGTCTGCTAGAAACCGGCGCCATCTTTGAACAAAACGTTGCAACAACCGTAGCTTTTTTTTTTACTATGAATTTGGCTGCAACGCGATGTCTATCATGCTGCGCTGTGGATTGTAAAAACGAGCGTTGCGAAAGGGAAGAAGCTTTTTGCCGTCCTGACGGGAAAAGAAAATCTTCAGCGACGAAGACAATGGCTTCACCGGATCGGTCGGAAAAGTTTCGACTGCCTCCGAGAAAGACTTTGCGAGGTAAGTCATTGTAAAACTCTGGATCGTGTTACCTGTCTCTTTCGGTCTCGCCGATGAAGATCGCCTAATACGAGCATGAGACGAGACAAGCATGGAACTAAATTACCGGCACGAATAACTTTGACACGTCTTTTCGTGCGTATTTGATAATGGAAACTGACTCGCTCGCTCTTAGCTCGCTTGCATTGAGTCGGCCGAGTTGAGAACGATTCGTGAGAGACTGGGGTGCCACTAAAATAAAGAGGGTTGTAATGTTACCGCGTGCATATTGCGTCAGTGAAAGGAGAGTCACCAACGATCGAGCAGCTCGCGCTTTTGTTGTGCAACATATTTCCGCCATCGGCGAAGCAAATACGGAACTAAATTACCGTATTTCAGGAAAAATGAATGCGGCCTTCTGAGCAACAAAGTGAACCTCCCAGCCCTAAAAGAAACCGTATTGATCTCGTTGTTTACTGCCAATGCTTTTCCGACATGCCACGAAGTGGGCGTAGCACGATTGCCCCGCGTGCAGAATCCCTGTCGCAAAAACCCGCGTCATTAGCCCCACGTCTTGAAAACCCGCGTGCAATTACCCCTTCCCGTTATCCCCGCATGCCAAAAGCCCCGTCCTCACTGCCCTCATCCCACCCTCTTCGCGCTTCAATCCAGCATTGTTCCGATGTCTTAACCTAATCTGTTGAGGGTCTACAAAGGGTCTTTTAAGTAAAAGGAACAACAAAATAAGGTTAACCTGAACTACCGAAAAACTTAGAATGACTGTACAAGTGGGCACTCTGCATAAATCAGCATCACCAGCGATGCACTCCACTCTCATACTCAGACGCAGAATTATAGACTTTAACTACCTAATACAAATATATTTTTTTAGAACGACGTAAGAAGAATGGAACTGGTGTTTGGTGCGGTGATATTTATGGCGCCATGAGCTGCGGGCTAACAGTTTTGACAGAACCCACTTCGTCGGAACTGTGAATCCGCGCGTGCTTCAGAGTTGACAAAAGCTTTGGGTCAATGCTCATTCAAAAAAATCTGACTTTGAATGTTTGGCCAGTGAGCTGATATTTTTTGTTTGTTCTCACTTGTAACGTCACAAGACGTGACATGTATAGCGTACGCCTGAAGAACGGGAAGCTTTATCCCAGTTGTTCCTTATTTGAGTCCCGCGTACGGCATGATTACGTTTCACAAGCTCTCGTGCACACATACTGTCTCTTAGTTAAAAGCATAATGCTCCGCCGTCACGTCGAGGACCCGGCCACCTGGCACGGTGGATTCGCGTCATGGGCTTCTGGAACTGGGGCTTTCGAAAGCGGGGCAAAAAGGACGGGGCGTTTGCCGCGGGGCATTTGACACGGGGCTTTTGACATCGGGATGTTTTCGTGCACCCCCCCTCCGAAGTACGCACAAAGTTGTATGACGCAAGTACACAAAAAGGTTGTGACATTGTTTCTGCGAACAAAGATGCACATTCTTGTAAAGAAACACGATGTCTAAGCACACGAAAGCGAGTGGCGTTGAGAAAATCTGGTAGCAGGAGCATTGCAATGAGAGATGCAGTCACAAATGTGCAATGAATATTTTGGTTCCAGGTTGATTTTCTTTTTGTACCATTGTTTTTTGTATAGATTTCTATGATCGATAAAAGGTTGTTTAGGATCACTCAGCCACAACAGAACAGTATAATCTATGACGACATCATGAACAAAAGGGTTGTTTTGCTGTGCTTCTGATTTTTTTTGTGTAGGGGTTGCATATGGTGAGAAATGTGCAGTAGATTTTGTTTGTTACGGGTGTCTTTGTAGTTGAAGAGGAGTGTTTATTGAAAGGGCAACTAGGCCAGTGCAATATTTTGCCTTGTAGCAATAAATATTTTGTTGTCTTCATCTTTGTATGGGATTTGTCCTTTGTGATTAATAAAGCATCATTTATTGACAATAAAAAAATGTATCTTGTCTTTTGAGGGCTTTGCTGAAGGATCTATCTGTCTTCATTTGTAACTTAGGCAGTAAAGTACGTCCGCGGATGTGCGGCAAAGCTGATACGCTTTGCAAGTGAACTTAAGGGCGTACCTTGCGCGTGAGAACGTCAAAACAATATTTCGAAACACAGTAAGGATGAAAGAGGGCCTCGCTAATAAATGGAATAAATTAGAAACGTGCTGGCAAAGCAACCGAGCACGCGCTATTACTTTTTCTTTTAACGTAGGGAAAAATAGTGAGTGTATTTGATGGCTAGTTATATGCACAAGGCGCGTAAATAGCAGACGTCGCATATTCCTCCGTGCGCATTTGCACAGTTGCAGGTAGTATTCGACGTTCATAAAATGTGTACGAAGTGAACCAAGCTGCTGGTTCGGCAAAACGATCGGTAATGCTAAAAATTACCGAAAAGTCCTTGTTTTACACGCGCTGTGGTGTCTTTTATTTGCCCAACTCGAGGGATGCCGAGTCTGCAAATGCGCTTCATTTAAGATACTAAAATCTTTCAGTAGTGCCATAGCCTCCTATTTACTGACAAAGCCTGGCAGATCGCCACGAGAAGCGCCCGCCGAAATGGAAAAGGTTGAGCGGCAGACAACGGATGAGAAAAGAGCCACGTGACTGGCGCCCCGCTGCGGCGACACGCCGAAACACACTTCTCCCGTGCGAACAATTGTGTTTCGGGTTCTCGCCGCTAGAAAAGCTGTGCGCTGACGTCCAGGTTCCCCGAGAAATGGCTCTTTGATGCTCTGTGCTACCAGATCCACGCGCTCCAAATCTGCGACCGGGCACTTTATGGCTCCGTCGTCGAACTGCCAGGCTTTGTGAGTATAGAGGAGGCTATGGTAGTGCGCACGCTCAGGATTGCGAGCCTTGCGGACGCGTGCCCATTCCATGCTCAAAGCGAAGGCACGAGCTCTCGCTAGCAACGCAGTCCTTGCCTACAAAACTATTTACACGCAGGGAGAGGTGCATTCTATCGTGTGCCTGCTCTCAGCTCTTGCTGCAATGAACGGGAAAACGCAATATATTTTCGCAATGCATGCCGATGTCTAAAATACTCAAAACTACATTGTCATTTTTTTTAACCGTCTGCGTTCAGCGGAGTTGGAGAAAGCTTGTCTTCACACCCGAGCGATTCCAACTCTGCTCCCGTTATTACATTTGCCGATCGAGACGTCTTCCCGTGCTTTACAACTCCAATAAAGGTGCACAAACGCTAGTTTCTTCACGTTAGAAAACAAAACTGTCTTCATATTTGAAAAAAAAAACTAATTCTCTAGTGCGCCGTATGCAATAGCAAACAAGTACGACCTGGCACGCAGCGCGCGCTTACGCGCGCCTTGTGGGCCTCGCCCAGACATGGCGGCGGGGGGCGTAGCGCGGAAGGAGGCAAGGAGGATTGCCATCGATGGAAAGGAGGAAAACGCGGGGAGAGGAGGAATTGCGCTACTGTTCAGTGTATAGGCATGGAACGATGTTTCATGTTCAAACTTCCATCCTAATTTTGACCTTCTTTTTTTCGTGTGCGTGTTGCATGCAGCCTTAATTGTGGTGCATCGCGTTATTTCCTGCGCTGCATTTTTTACGTTTTAGTTATTTGCTGTTTGCCTTCTTAAATAATTGATATTATACAGTTAGTTCCTGGTACGAAGTAATAATTAATTTGATGCTCACTGCCGGAGCAAGAGGCATATAAGGGAAGTGCATTAAAATGATGAAGGTTGCGCTCTGCGCCCTAATCATTTTGCCTGATTTATTGGTCCAAACAAGTGTATCGATTAAGCTAATTGCTATCTGACTGACGATGGAAATGCCGGCTTTCGATTCAGAACCGAGAGGCTCATACTTGTTTTTAATGGGTTTCCACTTCAGCACTGAATGCGTTTCTTTAAAATCAAATGCTCTCAACTCTGAAGATGACGTTCTACCGAGCGATATTTCCCAGCACTGAAAAGTCATTTGCAGAAACATTTTGAACTAAAAACAAGTTATGTTAATTATGAGGCTTGCAATAACAGTCGCTCATTAGGCTCCATAAAACAAAACTTATACCTGGCACCTTCCGATGTTCGTTCAATCGCTTTAGTTGGGCATGTCCGGTCTCAATTCGACAATGCCTGCATATTACGAAATTCAAAATCAGACTATCCAACCATTCAAATCGAATCCGCACAAAACGAGCGGTTTCATTTAGTTTCAACAGTCACTGTCGTCATACAAGCTCTTGTAGAGAAATATAAACCTCCAAGAAGAAATAAGTAAAATCGCGACTTACTTTTTTTATAACAATTATTATAACTATCCTGCCCAAGATCGGCCTGTTAAAAACGCCTCATCAAAATTTCTCCCCGTATAATCATCGCTATAAAATTTGCTTAACAATAATGTTGTAGCTAAACGTTTAAAAACGACACCTTTACAATCCACAATACACGAAATAGAACGAGCTGCTAGCCGAAGTTGCATCTTTAGAATATTCACGGTAAAATTCAAAGGTTCAGGTGCAAGGTACTATATAAAAAGTGATAGTATATGTTGTTTTCTTCTTCATTTGAAACAATACATTTTGAATTTATATTTTTTATACGTGTCTTTCCTGACTTTAATTGTTTTTTTCTTGTTTCTTCAGCTCTGAACTTCTCTATAGTTTACGCCCTTCTGAACAATGACAAGAAATAACATTTCTCATTGAGAGGTGAGCGACATAAGTACGTGGGTCACTGACTCTTCTGCCAGCCATCGGAGGGGGACCCACGCAACCGCGATGCAAACAAAATTCAGTAAACGGGACAGTGGAGGCGCTACGTTCGGGTCGACCTAGCACTCGATCGGTACGTTTACAGATCCACAGCCCGGCGTGTAATCACCACAGCGTAGCAAGCTCGCGTTTGTAAAGCGCTATTGGCGTTGCGTTTTAACGTTTCGCGTGTGTTGTGGAAGGCGAACGAAGCACGCGCAAATACTGTCGAGATTGGTTAAACGAGGTCAACGGGAATAGGAAATTACTTCGCTATATCCAAAATTTCGTTATAACCGACTTTGGTTAACGAAGTGCAAAAGGGAATGGAAATCGTGATCGCTTCGCTGTAGCCGCCATTTCGTTATAACCGACTTCGGTTATTACTAAGTGCAAAAGGGAATGGAAATCGTGATCGCTTCGCTGTAGCCGCTATTTCGTTATAACCGACTTCGTTATAACTGGTCTCGACAGTACGTACATATTGTCGGACCCTAATGAAAGGTACGGAGAGTGTGGCTATAGTGTACTAGAATCATGAATGTAGGATGCTCCTGGAGGCGACATGACGACACCAGAGGTGTAAGCCAGAACCAGCACCCGAGGAAGACCAAAACAGCTGTGGCGACACGCCGGTCATCGTTGGGTGCGTGTCCCTCCACATTTCTGGCTTCACCTCTGGTGGCGTCAGTTTGCCTCAGAAACCTCCTACCTCCATGTCATAATACCACCTAAAAGACAAGGCCTGCGCATTACGTCATTGTTAGTGGATCCCGTCCCAAGCGGCAAGCACGCTGAAACTCGACTAGAGTCGCCGCAAAGCGACAGACGCGTCCATCTTGGCTTCGTCGTGTGTTAGCGTCGCGCTCGTTGGGAGACGCTGCGAAACACGCTGCTGGCAATGACGGAAGAAGCTATAGGCGGCGCTGCGAGGGTCCACTAGTGGTGAATGAACTCCGTTAACCCTTGAAGGAGCTGTGCAACGATTTTAACGTTGAAAGAATTGCCATCTTCTACTTTAGACATTGTTTGTCTTGTCACAAAGGACAGAAAACACACCTCCTTCCATCGAAATGTTGCGATTCCGCCGCGTAATTGCGAGTTAAAAATTAGGATATTTCCCGACCTGCAGCAGCGAGCGGCGGCCATGAGAACCACGCGGCATGACGTCAATGGGGGTTTTGTAAAAATATAGCAAGTTGTGCGAATGCCTCCTCGATAAAAGGTGACTTATCTATAAATCTTGTCGTTCCAACAAAAATATAAATGCGTCAAAAGCTTGGTATCATCGAGAAAATTTTTATTATACGGAGTTTAAGTGGCGCCATCTATCCTAGGTCCACAAAACCGTCAGCTCTATCTGCTACCGCGAACAGCCGCCAGAAGCCGAGAGGGGACGGCGACTGGAGCCGGACGGGGATGGCCGGACCCGGATGAGACTTTCACTCCTTTCCCCATATTGTTCGCGCTGCGCCCGCCAGAACGTGGTCACGTGGTCGCGGGCGGATGAGTTCTCGCTGCTCACTGATGGCTCTAGAGAGAGAACTTCACCAGAACCCGCGACGACCCCACTGACGTCACAGCGCACGTGACTCGGAAGATGGTGAAGGAGTTGAGAGGTGCCGAAAACCTCAACCGTTGTCCATTTTTAAAATACAAACTAGGACATGCATGCATCTTTAATTCAGAAAGGACGAGACACCAACTCCCAAATTATTTAAGCAAAGCACTGAATTTGTCGCATAGCTCCCTTAAAGGGGTACGGAAACAAAATGACGTGAGCGCAGAGCTCTCTACTTGTCGCTTTAAAGTCGGCCAGCGAGAAGCGCAATGCGTACCGCGCTCGGGACGTCAATGATTCATGCGCAGCCAAGGGTACTGTAGTTGCGAGCCTTGCCGCTTGGTAGCATCAACGCGTGACAATCTCGCCTAGTAGTAATATTAATCCGAAGACTGTACACCTAATGGCCTATACATAGCTTGCCCCCTAACGTCCTTCGCGGCAGTGCCGCTATTTTGTGCCACAAGCGTTTCTTTCACCGTGTTAGTTTCACACTGGTCCCCTCGAGCAGAAGCTCGAGGGGACCAGTAACTAGCATAGCCTCCTCTATAATGACAAAGCCTGGCAGATCGCCACGAGACGCGGCCGCCGAAACTGAAAAAGATGGAGCGGCAGACAACGGATGAGAGGAGAGGCATGTAACGGGCGCCCCGCTGCGGCGAGACGCCGAAACACACTTGTCCCGAGCGATGGAAGGCCCGCTCGTGCTCCTCGCGTTCCTCGGCTTTACCGCTTCTTTTCTCGTCGGGTTTGAAAACCATGTTTCAGGTCCTCGCCGCTGCAAAAGCTGTGCGCTGACTTCAGGCTCCCAGAGAAATGCTCTGTGCTACCCGATCCTCGCGCTCCGAATCAGCCAGGCTTGTGGAGTATAGAGAGGCTATGTAACTCGTCGAACTGCCAGGCTTTGTGAGTATAGAGGAGGCAATGTAACTAGAAATAACCGTCAGTACCCAGCAATCGCGAAACCTGCAAGCTATGTGTATGAGGCATCCACTGGGTGCCATAATTGAGCGCGGTATACACAGCGCATCTGGGGGGCCGTAAAGGTGGGGCGGGTGGTATGGTTGGCCTGGTAAAGGTCCCCGCATCCTCAGATGAAGCAGAGCCATATATTGGGAGAGTTCGGCCAATAGGCGGAGCAAAGCGAAAGCCGCCGCCAGCGCCGAATATTCCCCGCGGTTAGAGCGTAAACTAAATATGTGACAACGCGTCGACAAATCAGCCAACCGCGACGTCACAACATCTGAATGACATTTAAAGCGTGAAATAGAAGCGTTCAATCTCGCAGCAGCACGACGACGACGACTGATGACGTTTAGCGGATGCCACACCGGGCGTCCGCGGTGCGCTCAATCTAAGCCCTGGGTCTCGGTACCTCGGAAGTGGCAACTTTCTGCTTTGACTGGGCTACCCGCTTGGAGCCTGATGCTACGACCCCAGTGAGCGACAGCACCATCATGCTCCTGGGGCTCCTTTGTGCAGCCGTGCTCCGATCGAACGGCAGGATGCAGATCCCCTTGGCCCGCTGCTGACCCGCCTCAACGAAAACTGGACATCTTCAAATTGTACTGACATCCTCCGCAATAGAAACAATCCATCTCGTCGTCGTCTTCCATGTATATACTCATCGCATTATCATGTTCCTTGACGTGGCACTGCTGGCCTCCATGGTACGGGCTGTTGCCTTTCCGCGGTGCACGCCGCTATTCAGAGCCAAATATATAGGTGGCTAAGTCACCAGGCTCGATCTAAAATGGACCGTAAAAATCGACGTCTGCACGAAGCCATCTAAACTTTTCGTCAAAGGTGTGATTCACAGGTCGGTTTTTCTTGTAAAATTACAAAGCGTACCTCTCTTTCTCTAAAAACATAAGGTGAAGGAACTTGCCAGGGTCTACGGCGGGCAGCAACGCAGACGACGGGGGTCCAGGAGCGGGGTGTGTTTGGCGTTCGTATTGATAGATGGCGCTTCCTCCTTATCGCGACGGCTCGCGACCACCGTAGTTTATTAAAATGAATATAATCCCTTTGAAATGCACCTTCGGTTAAAAGATAAATGCCAACAATAAAAGCAAAACTTGAAGTAAAAACAAAACGCGTCTGCAGAACGGCGTGCGCTAGTGCGGCGCTTTTGCTACCAACGGATTTCGTCTGCATGTCGTCTGCTATCTTTCGCTGGTCGGCTGCACCTTCAGAACGCTGCTCCCGACGCCATCTATCAATAGGAACGCCAAACAAACCCCACTACTGGACTTGGTCGTCTGGGCCGCCGCCCGCCGTAGACCCTGGCAAGTTTCTTGGCCCTATTTTTTACTAAAAAGAACTACGCTTTGTAATTTTACAGAAAAAACCGACCTGTGAAATACACCTCTGACGAAAAGTTTAGTTCGCTACGTGCAGGCGTAAATTTTTACGGTCCATTTTAGATCGAGCCTGGTGACTTGAACCACCTTATATATCATTATTATTATTAAAACAGTGTAAAGCGGAGGGCGCAAGAGCGTCTTGAAACGCGGTTCGTTCGGCTCGGGTTGAGACGGTCGGGGGATCGGTGGCCGAGAGGGCTAAAGCGCACACCCAGCTCGACGCGCGTGGAGCAAAAGCTCGCGCTGCAGAACTCAGGGATCCTGGGTTCGAGCCCCACCCCTGCCCGTTTCGATCTGGATGAGCACGTACCGGCGTGCAGTCGTGTATCACTACTGCGTGGTGACGTTAAAGACCCCAGGCTAGCGGTTGTACTGCACTGGCTAAATTGCTCACCTAGAGCGAGTGACTCGTCGCAACTTTAAATGGCTGACCAACCACACGCTGTATAAATATCCCCACAACCCAATTTTTGAGACGGTCCTACACGGCTCGTGCGCTGGCTTTGGCAGTGCTTTCCTTCCCCCAGTCTCAGCTGAGACGCTGTTTCTAGCAAGTTGGCCCTGGTTTGGACTGCACTTTCGTTTATTCTACCGTTCAATATGGACGTGGCGAAACCCTAAAGTGCGCCAAGTTTTCAGTCACCAAGAGTTTTACCTTCTTACTCTAGCGACCCTAAAACAGCTTATATTAGTCGTGTAACATATGTAGAGCTCATGACCACCACTAGGGGATGTTTCGAGTCCTGTGGTTTTATCTGTGGTTGGCCCCGAGTTGCTCGCGTATTCATACCAAGGTCTGGCCAAACTCTCCCGGTAAACGGCTCTCAGATCAAGCTCCTACCTAATGTCTGCAAAGAACGGCGATCTTGATGGTGTGCATGCTCTTTGTGGAAGCACTGTGGAGGCTTAAACATAAACAACGTCGTAAACGCGTCAGCGTTCTCTGCCAAGTTACATTCAGTCTATCTATGCTGGAACGCAAACTAAATGATGTAGAAAACTGCATCGGGCACTGATTGGCTATTCTCTCGGGTCACGTGACATGACGTTGAAATGTAGCTTTTCCCTATGCAGTTCGAGCTATGCTCGTAAAATGATGCAGTTGGCGGTGACGTCAAAAT
Organism: Ixodes ricinus; assembly: GCA_037355805.1. Classification (NCBI taxonomy): domain Eukaryota; kingdom Metazoa; phylum Arthropoda; class Arachnida; order Ixodida; family Ixodidae; genus Ixodes; species Ixodes ricinus. The sequence goes on along the minus strand of JAZHYW010006149.1, from coordinate 4,505 downwards.
GTCGTCACGATGCACTTTGACGATGCAGTTAACTGAGTGGTCGAGACGAAGCCGGAGATCGTTCTGCATCGTAAAAGATGGCGACCCTAACATATGCATCTCTACTGTTGGGTTCGCCAGCGGATCGAGTTTTTAGAGATCACCGGGATGCTTTCGAGACGAGCGATGCGAGGTTTGTGGGCGAATACCGGCTGACCAAAGGGGTGACTCGCTGGCTGTGCGACCAGCTTCGCGGAAAGCTCCAGCGGCGTCGCGAAGGGCCCCGTGTGCTGACGGTCGAACAACAAGTCCTCGCAGCTCTACGCTTCTACGCTGCTGGCGGCTTCCAGGGAACCGTCGGGAGCGACGAAAACATTGGTGTTCACCAGTGCTCTGTGAGTCGCGTACTTGTTGATGTCACCAACGCTATCATCGATTGCCTCGGATCGAAGTGGCTGTGTTTCCAGCAAACTCAAGCAGAGAAGGCGCTCACAAAAAGGAAGTTCTTCGAGCGATGCAAGTTCAGCGGCGTGATCAATAAATATTCTAAATACTCTTACACGATTCAACACGATTGTGTTTTCATTTGAGTGCACCCCATATAAGCGATTTGGCTGAGCGAAAAGCCAAGCTAACGGTAACAGGCTTAAGTTGAGCTAGTTGGTTCATACTTCAGGTAGAGATAGAGAGTATATATATACTTTATTTTAAAGCAACAACTTCAGGTAAGGCCAGCTGAACTAGAATAAACATACACATAAAGAAAAGACCATACACACCGTGGGACTAACAACTGATTTTCTTTTTCCTCCTCTTCTACTACGAACCCCACTTGAGGGAAATATTCTCTTTTCTTCTTTTTGCTTCCTAACTTCAGCGAAAATTTAACCCCCGAAGGAACATTTTTTCTTTCTCGTGCAGCACGAGAGAAGTTGCACTAACGCAGTCAAACAAAGTCAAAAAGTCAAATTTGTCGTTAGTTGTTTATACAGCAGGAGGTTAGTCTGCCTGAACATGGCGACATTGTTACCCACTGTAGATAAGCAATTTAGCCAGTGCAGTACGACTGCTAGCCTGGGGTTTTTAACGTGCACCACGCAGTAGTGATACACGGCCGAGCAGCACACGCTATATCCAAATCCCGTGCTCGGGCGTGGCACACACGAGTATTCCAGTGGCCCTTCCATTCTGCTCGCGTTTTGATGGACGGGCCTTGGGCGTTCAGCTCGTCCACAATTCTGTCCCACAACTCGTCCCGCTCAGGCTTGGTCAGAGGACTGTCAGTGGCGGCCCTCACTAAAACTTGGTTTTCTGTCAAAAAGTCGTTCAGAAGGCTAATCTGGTGGACCGACACGCGAGCAGACTTTACTTCCGCTTCTTCGTGTTGTCGGCCATGACTGCCTGCCTGCGCAACGTAAAGGGCTGCAGCTAATGCTAATAGTTTTTGTGTAACTTAAGTAAACTAAATATTTCATGCGACAAATTTCAACAAAAAATAGTTTAATTAAATTGCTCTGCACTATACGTTTCGTGATACTTCAGAGTATTGCTTTCTAGAACCCTTCACTGCCGAGTTTTGCGATTCTCCAAAATTCTCTGCAGGAGAGAAAAAAACGATGTAGTTTCAACTCAATCGCCACAGTTCGGCGACGTCACCGGACACGTCACGGTGCAGTTCTCTTCCGATGTAGTTTGTTGGCGATGGAGATTAGGCTCCTCCCACCGGCGACGTCACGATGCAGTTTCTCCACCGCTTTTTCCAGCATAGACAGACAGGACTAAGAAACTCCACGAATGAGCCATACTGTCGCGAACTGGCGCTGCGTCTTGGGAACGAAGCTTCACCGACCGCGGCAAGACGCAATTTTGAAATCTGTTAATAAATGTTCTTAACTTCTCTGCCGGCAGCACAGAAACACAAGTCTAGGCTAGTGTTTCTGAACTGCGGACACAAAATAAACCACACCTAATCAAAGAAATAAGTGCAAACATTTCGTTTCCGTTTCCCTTTAAGGCTGAACTGAGCATAGTGGCGTCTAACGGTGACATTTAGGAGGAACGCCTCAGACCTCGCCTTCTAGCTGATATTGCATCATTTTGCGAGAAGCAAGCGGCAGTTCACGCGATGGCACGTGCCCCCTTGCCTGTACTCACAGACCTGCCGCGAGGTTGGTGCACGTGCAGGAATACTACAGCTCCTGATGCATCGCGGCAGCGGCGGCGTAGCCAAACTGGCTGGTGATATCTGTATATTCTTTATATGTTTTCTGGGGTCTACAAGGCGCTCACCTTACACCGTGCAGCGCCGGGAAGAAAGGAAACCGCTGAATTTCAAAGATTTGCTGCCTTTCCGGCCTACAAATCTCGCGGGAATTCTCATGTGGTGATGGCGACATCGTCTGATGGAGAAGATATGAGCAGCGCATGATGTTCGTTGTTTCTTTGTTTGCCGTGTGCTTGTCATCTTTTTTCTTTTCGCGGAAATACTTTAAACGAAACGATGGTTGTTCGTAAATAACTCGCTCCAATATTCAGCCGGAGATTTGCGCTGCTGAACTCTCCAACATGTCCTTGTATGTGCCGCATACAGCGCTCCTCTAAACACCGTCTATTAGGCATTTGGTGAAATGCCTAATAGTCTATTAAAACCTTATTGAAATGCTGGGATAAGGTCTAGAGATTTGTCTCTGTGATTATGAAGGCAGCAAACTCTATTACATTTAAGGGTGAACTCGTTTTAATGACATCTCACTTAGTAAGAGAGTTCAAGTTTAGGCGCCGCTCTGTAAGCCTCTGCGGCAGATGATCAAAGTCGGAACATAAGTTTCAAGTTCAGCTGGTGATCTTCTTTATCTTCCGGAAAGCTTTCAGTGCGGGCTCTTAAATGTTGAATTCTCCACCTTAGAAGATTACGGGTTTAATTTTCTGATCAGTTTCATAGGATGAGAAATAGTGAAAGAAAGTTAATGGGCTCGGAATTTTCTATTTTGACAACTAACCTAAGTATAACACTGTAAGAAGAAATTTATAATCATAATAAAACCGAAGCTGGAAAGGTTTGTCGTATAAAATGAGCGTTCTTTTTGCACCGATTCAATGCTTAGAAACTGTGTACGTGCTAGATAATTCCAACCCACTGAGGCCAAATTCAAATAGCAAAAAACAACAGAAAATAAACAAATCATATACTTAGTGCTTGTGGACGAATGAAACGCCTGTTACAGAACTTGCCTTTCAGCCTAAAATGTTCAAATTGAATCGACTCTGGATTAATTTTTTTTGTCTTGACATGGGTTTTTGACAATTGCTCGATATAACAACACCACTAAAAGGCTGTTGTCCTATTATCAGTTTCAGGTAAAGGCGGTGCACAGCATCGCTAGCGAAATGGCAAGTCTGAAACCTCCGCTGTTCTACCAAGCATAGTGGTGCCCCCAGTAGCTCAGGCATGATCAAATTGAAGAGGTTCAAATATTTGTTCCAGGACTGAGGATGTAGTGGTGATAAAATTGGTATATTGCATCACAGAAACAGTAAAAACATATAATTAAGTTACATAGAATATAAACCTAGAGGGTTTGAGTGCCCACAACTTTCAACAGCCAATCAAAATTTAACGCACGTTCAAATAACTTTAGTTGCCGGCTTTTTCATCAGGTTTCTTTTAACGCGAGCTTCCCAAGTAGACGGTCGAATTTTATTTCACTCGTAGCGGTGAAGCCTCCTTTTCATCTTCTACCTGCGGAAAGCTGAGCACACTTTTGTGATCGAACCTAAGGCGGATTGGCGGCAGTCACTAAGCGGCAGACCGATCGTATGGGAGTTCGGAAACCGGTTGCCTGAAACTCGGTAATATTTAAATGCGTTTCAGATTCACCTGTCAGATTTCAGGAACATTGTGTTTTCGTATTAAACAAATGTTTGATATGCAAACGTTGAGGCTTACATACTGGTGAACGATTAAACCCCATAAATTGCTCCAGTTGTTCAAATCAAATCAAATCAAGGATTCAATACATTTTATCACATTTTACATGACAACAGGGACTCGGACAAAAAGCTGCTAAAGAGCAGCTTGACTGAGAATCCCAACCCCATGCGGATTCGCGACAGTTTCAAACGCAATTTAACAACTGAAATTTGGACTACAACTACACAGTGTGAGACGGGTACAAACCAATACAAAAGCTGATTTATACAATACTAGATTTGATGCAAACATATAGACGAAAAAATGCGCAGGCGGCGAAAAAAGCAATAAATACAGTATACATGAAATTATAATCCTATTCATAACAAAAAACATCAGCAGTATTTAAAAATCGCATAGAAAAGTAAGTTCTTTTAATTCCCTATGTGATAGTGATTCGAAATGTCGCCCCTTTCTGTACAAACTATTTAACATGGTGGCCAGTCTGGAAATGAAGCGTCTGATTTAGGTAATTTGTACGCGTTGGGCGAATCACCCAGGAGCTCATTTGTCTTAGGTTGCGTAGGATGATGCGATGTTTTAGGTTGAGCAATAC